>BLKR01004402.1:0-110395 GCA_011170035.1 Teleogryllus occipitalis | reverse complement strand
GAGAGAGAGAGAGAGAGAGAGAGAGAGAGAGAGAAAGTTCTTTGGAAGAGAACTACATGCCAATCATTTGTTTGCCATTAATGTTCAAAGTTATATCTGCAGCAGTACCGAACAAAATTTACAGACACCTAGAGAAAAAAATCTAGTTGAACAAAAATGATGTATGGAAGGCTTTAAAGGAAATCTTGCTGTATGGAAGAGGCTGTAAGGAAATCTTGCTACAAGGTAAAGTCATCTTGAATTATGTAAGGAAACGGAAACTTAATTTGAGAATGGCTTGGATTGACTATCAGAAGTCCTTTGACAGTGTACTACACGGTTGAACACTGTGAACATCTATCGATTTCATCCTTGACTTAATGCGTTTTGCAAGACTAGTATGAAGAGAGAATTCGCAGGGAGTATTACAAAAGAGTGAGACTTGTCTTACATTCCGCTCTGAACTGCAGGAATAAAATATCTGCCATAAGTAGTTTGGCGGTTCCTGTATCCGAGTACAGTTTGAGACCTATGGAGTGGACTGAGCAAGAAATTCAAATCATGTATCGAAAAAACGGAAAGCTGCTTACAATGCATCATGTCGCCCACCCTCGTACATAGACTTTGCGTCACGTAACTATGGAGGAAGAGGCCTCAGACAAATTAAAGCGTGAAGCACAATGAAATGGTCAGAATAGGAAAGTACGTAGTCAGTCATCAAGATGATCCACTAATAAGGCTGGTCGTTAAATCTGGACGAAGACTAGGAAATAGGCATTGTAGGTGTAGCAAGAAACATTGCCAAGAAAACTATGCAAGACACGCTGAGATACTGAATGTCTGATACTACTTAACATGAAATAGACAAAAGTGTTAAAGAAATCGTGGATAGGCAAACTACTCCATGGACAAAATCTAAAAGGAGTGGATCAATAATGATCAATCATTTATGTGGCTTAAAAGGGAAAGAATGAAGCCAGAATTGGAAGTAGTTGAAACAGCTGTCCAAGATTAGGCATTGAAAACGACATGAGAAAGCAGTTCCAAAACTTTCTCTAGGTCATAAATGCCGCATTTGTCAGGAAGAAGTCTCAGTTTGTCCAATTCTAGCAAAGACCGAATGCTTGACAAGACACGACAGGGTGTGTAGTTACCTTCACTGTCTGATCTGTACGCCCTCCAAGTTCCAAACACATTCTGGATGTGGTACGAATACTCACCAAAACCGGTGACGTCTGTTGTAGTATGTACAATATTGTACAACCAAGAAATTCAAACTGATCACTCGATAGCGGCAAACAAACTGAATATTTTTTATCCGGGATTTGGAGAAAGAAACGTGACTACATGTAAATATTGCTGTGCCGTGCGATCAAAACGTCGTAGCCTTCTGAAGAGAAGCTTCTTCCTTCTGAAGTCTTCCTTCTTCCGTCTTCATTCTGAAGAGAAGCATCTTAAATAAAAGAGTTTGGAAATCGAGATAAGCCGAATGAGAGGCGTAAAAACACAGGTCGTCCCGATAGTTACCGGAGCCTTGGGATTTGTTCCGCAAAATTTGTGTAAGAACTTGGCTAAACTAAAATTTCTTTAACAGCCTTCGTAAGTTTGAAGAACACCTTTCGTTAAGAAAAACTATCTGTATCTTCAGCAATGTATCATCAGGAGGGAAGCAAAAAATTTGAACCTTTAGAAGTTTAGAAAATTTACCAATTTGAAAGAAAATCCGACCTAAACCATTTTAATAATTGTTCTTCACTCTATCCCAGAACATAGTGAAAAGATGTTTACAGCAATTTACAAATATATATATATATATATATATATATATATATATATATATATATATATATATATATATTCTAAAGGATTCATGTTAAATGTCTCCTTAAATTAACGATCCGTTTGAGAATTTGCAAGGTCTTGAGTGTAGTTCGCGGAATATCCATTTTAAATAAAATCCTATGAACGGTTTGGACGCTAGTGTTGTTCTTCACAGTCAGAGACATTTTTGAAAGTTAGCGTTGCTAAAACACGAGACAAACTTTTTCGTACAATTTGTAACGATTTAGTAAAATGAAGAAGGGAACTTCAGATCTTGGAAAAAAATTCGATGGATTCCCATTGAAAGAACGAATCCCTTTACAATGTTTTTTTAAAGGGACACTAAATAGACATAAAGTTTAGGAAAATTCATTTTTTAAACTTCGACCTGGTATATCTTCTGTAGTAAACCTCGAAAAACTTTACACAGGAGTGAAAATCAAAAGCGAAAAGTATAAAAATTTGCATCGGTTTAAAAGCGTTATTCCATTTATTCTCCACAAATTTTTTGACGTTTCTCATGCACCAGTACCTACAGAAAACAAAAAGAGAACACCACCTGGTACAACACAGGCCAATGAAGAATTCGTTGTGGAAGATTATATTCTTTCATGTGATGACGATCTATCGTAATCTATCGTATTCAGTTAAGTTACTTCTTTCTTGCTTTATTTGTAGAGTTATATTTGAAAATGATTTGTGCGATGAAATAAAACAAAATATATTTCTATGTAAACAAAGGAGAGATTTTATTGACTATTTAACAATTATTTACACTATTTCAAACTTGTAAACAAAGAAAAGACTAATAAAACAATGTAGGCTTTTACGAGTTGTAGTCAAAGTTTTCTTCCGGGCTGAAGGGCCGTGGTCCATTGGAAAACATATTTCCAGACGTTTCGTCCGCAACTACGGCAGACTTCAGTGGTGATGTGGTCTCGGACAAAGAGTCCTTAAATGGTTCCCCGATGACTGACAGAGCTGCCCGGTCCGCGGGGATATTTGTACCAGCGGGACTGTGGTGGGAGCGGTTATTGAATGGCTCGGATCGGGTGACGTGGCGGAGACGCTCGCTGTGCGTACGTGACTGTTGTGTTCCCGCGTACCTACGTGACCACTGTCTCGTCTTTGTTTGTGATTAGGTTTTGCTTTTGCCTGGCGGATTACGGGGATCCAAATCGGATTAATTTTCATTCCCGCCTCCTTTCTATTGAAATTGCGGGATGTTTGAGAATTTCAATAGCCTCATGGTTTAATCATGCATGGTAGTGAGCTGTGGTGGTCAAAACATCCACGTCTCCGAATCTTATGTTGTGTTCACGGTCAGAGAAAGGGTGTTCCGTTACTGCTGACTTTTCAGTGTAGCCAAACCGGCAGTTCTTCTTGTGTTCGGAAAGCCTGGTGTTGATACTCCGTTGTGTAGTGCCAATGTATACAGCGCCACAGGAACATGGAATTCTATAGACCCCTGCTGATGATACTGGATCTCTTCGGTCCTTGGCAGATCAAAATAAGTTTCGAAGCTGCGACGTGGGCTTGAAAATGGCTTTTACATTGTGTTTTACTAGCACTTTCCCTATACGGTCCGTGATGTTCTTCACATAAGGTAGGCTAATTTTGTGTTTGGGTGGCATTTGTTCGAATGCATGAAGTTTTCTTTGGATGGAGTGCTCTCTTGACTCCCGCTGCAGAGTATCCGTTGGCCTGCAAAGCTCTGTTGAGGAGACCCAATGCCTCCGGTAAACTGTCGTTTTCACATATCCTTGTTGCAGGATTGACCAGTTTTCATCATGGCTCTCTTCTGACTTGGGTGGTGATTGGCCTCTTTTGAGATGTGTGAGTGTGTTTCCGGTACACAATGTGGCCCAGTGATCTATCTGCATTCTTGGTGACAAGTACATCTAAGAAGGCCAGCTTGTTATTCCGCTCCTTTTCTATTGTGAACTGAATGCGAGGATGACCCTGTTGAGATGGTCGAGGAAATCGAGGGTATCTTCTCCGTGGTTCCATACGACAAAAGTGTCGTCAGCATACCGAAACCAACACTTTAAGAGGCGCGGTGTTCAGCGCTCCGGTTTCAAAACTCCATGTATAAATTGGGGCAACCGAACTAAGGGGATTACCCGTCCCCGTCATTTCGTTCATAAAATTCTCCGTTCCACAGAAAGTATGTGGTGGTGAGAACATGTTTGAACAAAACTGTAATATCATCCAGAAATATATCTTGAAGTAATGCCAATTTCATTCTCCGGTACCATCGTGAAGAGTGAAACCACATCAAGGCTAATGAGGATGTCCTCAGGCTGCAATGTAAGTGATTTTAGTTTCTCAATGAAGTGCATTGAATTTTTGATGTACGTGTGGGTTTGACAGACTATAAAGACCAAAGAAAAGACTATTAATGCGCATTATTACCGCTCCTCTATTTACACTACTTAATTCGTTTATAATATATCTTCTTTATAGTAAAGTTCAAATTCTAGTCTATTGTCTCTATTCTCTTGCCTATCTGTATTTCTTCTGATGACCGTACATCTCACTTCATCTAACGGTCATCAGTGAAAATACGCATTAAAATACATGCGTATTTTCGCATGTATATACGCAATACGCTTTTTAATTCTTCTGGTTATGATCCTTTAGTCCGTGCCATCAAATAAATATTCTGGAGGAAAACCTGTGACGGAATATTCTATTTTATTATATCTATCTACACATACTCTGGCAACCGTTGTCAAAGCTTTTTTTTGTTTCATTTATTTTAGATCTTATTTTATTGACTTGTCAGATTCAGTCTCTCGTTCAAGCAGTTAAAAAATGGTGCATTGTCTGCCGTGAATATGAGTTTAATGTTCTTTTCTTCTAGCTATTCTCTAGATTCTTTTGAATTTATCCACGGATATTCCCGTCGAGGTGGGTTGGTCCACGTCCTGACGGGGGGACACAGAGAGGGCTCTCAAGTATTCCTTTCCTTAACAAGTCGCTTTTCTTCTCCCCATTGTACATTCTCATTCATCTATAACATTCTGTCTCTTTTCTTCTCCCTCTTCTATTTCACTGGCTCCCTCTGTATGCTGAACGCCCACCCATGTGTTTGCCGTGCATGGCGACCCGTGTCGGAGGAAATGTATGTCCTGGCGGTTGAGGGGCATGTCTGTTTCCCAATTACTCTCCTCGTGCTCCTTTTTTCTTGGCATCCAGGGATACGTGCTCTTACGTATTTTGGGGAACATTCCTTGTAGGTCTCAATACACTTGCTTTGGCTACGGACTCTTCAAGACGGGCGGTCGGGAGCTAACCCACTCCCGATCAACCGGCTTGGACTAGGTCTTGTACTGAACTCCAGGGTGAGCGGGGGGATCCACGGTGGTGTAGCGCTGTGGTAACCCCCACTATATCCCCGTGGCAACCCTGGCACTCCGATGGAGTGTCCCCTTGTTGGGCTCCGTGGTGGGTGGGGACCACGGGGATGAATCTGATATCCTCTTAATGGATAAAAATCTACCCCCCGCCCTCTTCCATAAGGAGGAGGAGATTTGTTGGTGAGACAGTAAATCTTGGGAGATTTTTCTGTAATGAATCTGACAGACCTACTGAGCCCCGCTTTCTCGTCATGTAAAAGAGAGAATGAAAGTATACAGAGCGTCAGCCCAATCAAACTTGCCAGAGAAATCGAAAAGTTTGGCAAATTTCAGGCGGTGGCTCGTCAAAGAAACGGCATAATCCTTTTCGAATGTCGCTCTTACGAACAGATTAGCAAAATCACTGACCTAAAAGAAATAGCCGGCCTCCAGGTGCATGTGTCCGCCCATCCAACCTTAAACCTCTGCAAGGGTGTGGTAAATCACGAATACTTCTCAACCGAATCGGAATAAAATTTGAAAGCTTTCTTCAAACCATATGGAGTGTCCGAGAATTACAGGATTCAGCGGAGAGTAAATGGGGTACTCACTCCTACCTCAACTCTGATACTCACCTTCGACCGTCCATCTCTACCAGATAAGATATCATGTGGTTTCTATATTCTCCGTGTCAGGCAGTATGTTCCAAACCCTCTGCGCTGCTTTAAAGGCCAGAAATTTGGCCATACGCAACCTCGCTGCATGCAGCGCCGCAGTGTGCATGCACTGTGGAAGGGAGGCTTTTAATGACTCTAACTGCTCCGCAGAGGCAAAGTGCGTGAACTGTTGTGGAAAACATCCATCTAATTCCAACCAGTGCCCGATTTTCTTAAGTGAAAGAGAGATCCAGAAGATCAGGGTCTCTGAGAAAATTTCCTTTCCGGAGGCACGACTCCGTTACCAGACGCGAAACCCCGTGGACATGGCCCGAAGTATTGCTGACACCGTGGGTCAACAGAAAGTAAATTCTGAAACCCAACGCCTAAAGCCTCCACATTGCCCGCTGCTGCCTGCCAGATGTCCCTCAATGACATCGGCGGAGATGCCTATCCCAAATCTGTTGTCCAGCCTGAAACAAAAACCATAAATATTTCAACAAACACTCAAACACGTGCCGTTCATCCCCTAAAGTAGTGTGGAGAAAGGTCCGGCATATCGGTAGAATCCCTTCGTCTATCTCAGGGCTTATGGCAAATGGCAATCTCCTAACCTTTCCACAAGAAATTGCTGAAGAAATGGCCTCTCATTGCGAACAAATCTCCAGCTCCGCACACTATCTTTCTGGCTTTCAAAAAACGAAAAGAAAAATGGAAAACTGTAAATTAGACTTCACGAGTCGCGTGGAAGAAGATTACAATGCCTTTTTCTCCATTAGCGAACTCTCCTGTGCCCTCGCTTGTGCAAAGAATTCTGCTCCAGGATCAGACCAGATACATAACCAAATGTTGAAACACCTATCTGAAAACGCTCGTTCGTTTGTCCTCGGCATTTTCAACAATATTTGGGCTGAACATGCTATACCAAGGATCTGGCGTGAGGCATCGTTCTCCCAATCCCTAAAGAAGGAAAGGACAGAACAACCCCCTCAAGTTACCGCCCAATCTCGCTCACAAGCTGTGTGTGCAAGCTTTTAGAGCGAATGGTAAATACACGTCTGGTCTGGCTCCTGGAACAAAAGAACCTATTTACACCTCTCCAATGAGGCTTCAGGAAGCATAGATCAACCATGGACGACTTAGTCACCCTCGCTACGCAGATTTCCACTTTCTCGGTGCTAGGTCAGCAAATGGTAGCAATTTTCTTCGATATAGAGAAAGCGTATGACACCACCCCGAGATACGGAATTCTTCGCACCTTGCATACTTGGGGCCTTAGGGGACGGCTGCCTTTGTTTCTAGTAGGTTTTCGTTTGTCATGATCGTTCCGCGTCCGCCTTGGCGACGTGTAATCCTCTAGTCACCAGTTATAAAACGGTGTTTTCCAGGGATCGATTTTGAGCGTCACTCTGTTTTCCATTGCTATCAATAGTATTGCATCAGTTATCCGAGAGTCTGTGAAAGCATTACTGTTCGTTGACGACTTCGCAATTTTTTGCTCCTCCCAGAGCGTGCAAGTTATTGAGAGGCAACTACAAGTTGTGCTCAACAAACTGCAGGAATGGAGCGGAGAAACAGGATTCAAGTTCTCTACCTTAAAAACCACTTACATGCCCATTTGCAGAATCCACCACCTCCATAATCACCCCGACCTTTTTCTTGGAGGACAGCAGCTTCCATTCGTTGAATCCGCAACCTTCCTTGGGCTCACATTCGACAAGAGCCTAACCTGGCGGAAACACATCCGTAAACTACAGGGCCGATGTGTATCACCTATGAATCTCCTTCGCACTCTTACTGGTAGCTCTTGGGGCGCAGACCGTGTTTGTCTTCTGCGTTTGTATAGAACTCTCATCCGCCCTATGTTGGATTACGGATGTTTATTGTATGGGTCAGCGTCTCCATCAACCCTCCGGCTATTAAATACCATACACAATGATGGCATAAGGATTAGTACAGGCGCCTACCGCACGAGTCGCATCGAATGTCTCTTGGCCGAGGCTGGAGAACCATCCCTGAGCCGAAGGCGGGATATTCTGATTGCCTCCTATGGCGCGAAATTATCCAATGTTGATACTCCCTCGCGTCAAGCAGTCCTCCATCCAACCCACTTGACTTCATATGCGCCTAGACCATTACCCGATCCCCTGGGGATCCGTCTCCGTATGCTCTTACAGAAGCTTCATATAAAACTACCCAACCTTGTGAAACCCCCCGAAACCTTTTTCTCCTTGGAAACTACACCGGCCGATAATATATCTTAGTGTGTATAATCTTCCTAAATCCTTAACTCCCCCCAGTACATTCTTATCGGAATTTGAGGCGATGAAATCTACGTATCCTGGCCATTACTTTATTTACACCGATGGCTCCTCTCAAAACGGCAAAGTCGGATGTGCCTTCTACTGCAGTAGAGCCACGCAAGGTTTTCGACTAGACTCTTCGTGCAGCGTCTATACCGCAGAGAAGTGTGCGCTCTTGGAAGCACTTAAATTTGCTGGATCGATGTCACTAAAGAAAGTAGTGATCTGCAGTGATTCCAAAAGCTCTCTTGAATACATCTCCTCCTTCTCGTCTTGTGACCCGCTGACAATGACGATCCAACTGCAAATCCACCATCTCTTGGCCCGCTACTATATTTTAGTCTTTTGTTGGGTCCCTGGACACGTGGGAAAAAGAGGAAATGAAATAGCTGACCAGGCAGCAAAGTCTGCCTCGAAGAAAAGTGAATTAGACATCTTCAGTCTCCACGGAAGACACTAAGCGTTTAATAAAACGCTCTATCCGCAGTGAATGGAAAACAGAGTGGCATAACTCAGAGTATAAGCTCACGAGAATCAAGGATTCCATAAATCCTTGGTCTTCCTCATCTCGTGATGCTCGGCAAGAGGAGATCATTTTAACACGCCTCCGGATCGGTCACTGCCTTTTCTCCCACGGTTATCTCCTCCACGAGGACCCACCCCCTATATGCGAGTACTGCGAAATAGATCTTACCGTGGAGCATGTTCTCTTACACTGTGTTAAGATAGAGAGCCGTCGAAATCATGACCTTGCTGGCTCCCTTGCGGAGATTCTTAGTAATGACGAATCTTCTCTCTGCAAGCTTTTTGGCTTTTTGCGCGAGACTGACTTGTACAGCCTTATCTGAGAGAAGATGATATTGCCAATTATTGGCTTTTAGCCCGAGATTTTAAACAAAAAAAACCATCTGGCAATTTTCTGCCAAACCCTTTTATTAGGATACGTTCCTTCTCGGTTTTACTTTGCTTTCTATTTAAAGATTTTAATTTTCTTTGTTAGCTTGGCACTGTAATATTATGCACTAGTCTTAAAATAATTTGACACGGGCGCCAATGACCTCAGCCGTTGAGGCGCCCTTAAACTCAACCAATCAATCAGTTAATCCACGGATATTGATTCGTTAGTGTTATCACAAATATATCTGTTGCCGAGACGTTCTGAACGAGCTTGTTGGAATCTGTGGCCTTCTGTGTCTTTGATGTTAAAATAAATCCGTGTCTTGTTTATTGTTCGACCAATAAGTGAAGGCATCTTTGGCCTACAAATCCTTCAATGGTGTCAAGTCATGATTTTATATAGTTCAATAGCTGGTCTCAAGTTGGACATTAATCCAAATTTGCGTTGACCTCTTGTTTTATTTTTGATACACATGTCACAGTTTTTCATATTTTTTACGTTTTCTGTCAGATTATTTGATTTAAACTGGGGTCTTATTCTGTTGAGAGTTTTCCTATTGGCTGTATGACACCATTACCTGTGCATATCGGTTATCAATTTTGGTGCTGAATTCGTTTCACGAGATTATTTTTCCTTGTTTCTTATTTTCTTAGAAAATATTCCGTTGTTTCTTATTAATTTTGATTTCATTTTTTCGTTTTATTTCATTGTTTTCTTGTTCCGTTCTTATTTCATCTGTTTATGTCAGGTTTAGTACTATGGGAGCTATTTAAGTGTTTTCAATCTGTTCTAGTACCGAATTTCGGTTTAAACAGTTCGCTTCAGCATTATATTTCCCCGGTACATATTTTATTTCGAAGTCATATTGTGACAGATAATTGACCTAATTCGTCGTCTGTTCTCGCTTTTATGTTCAGGTTTTCAAGCGTTTTGTTATCCGAATATACTTCAAACCTTCTTCCAATCAAGCAGTGTTGCCAATATTTTACTTTGTCAGACTATCCAGATATTTTGCGTTCATTTTTTGAGCTTCATTCTCTTCTTTGAGGAATATGCTACTGATTTGTCTTGTCTATGTATTTCTTCTCGCTTTAGTTTGGCCCCTATTCCCTCTAGCAGTGGATGTGAGTAAATTATTTTTGGCAGATCTTTATCGAACTGGTTGAGAACATAATTTTTTTTATTTCCGAAAAAGACTTCTCACGTTCTTCTGACCACATGAATTTGACCTCTTTTCCCAATAACGTAAATAATTGGTGAAACGTTATTGAGCTAGTTGGTATATTTTCAGGGTAAAATTGATCTTTCCCAAAATTCTCCGATATTTTTTGTTTTCGTAGTGGGAAAATTCAGAATTGAAATTAGATTATTTTTTCTTGGTTTTACTGTGTTGTTTTCTGTAAAGTGGCCCAGGTATTTCACTGAGTTCGCAGCGAATGAGCATTTCTTGAATTTTAATTTAATCCTTCTCTTATAATTGTTGCTAATACCTGTTCTATGTGTCTGATGTGCTCTTCAAAATTCGGTGAATAAATTAATACATCGAAACGATAATTTTCTGTAATTTCTGTCAAATTGTTTCTTTAATATGTTACTCAGGATCCTGTGGAATATTGCTGCTGACGTTTTCAGACCGAATGGTAAACACATCCATTAGATAGATAGATAGATTTATTAAAGTTCGCTTTGAGCTAATGCTCGGTGGCAAACATCATTACAACTAGATATACGACAATTACAAAACTATTACGAATATTTACAAATATAATTACAATTAGAATTAGAGATTGATTTTGAGTAATATGTAAGTTGATTTATAGGCTTTTCTAACACTTCACTTCACTTCACTGCGCTGCACTACACTGCACTCCCCTCCCCTCCCATGCCCCCCACCACACTACACTACACTTCACTTCACTGAATAACGGACATGATCATATTATTAATAATAATAACGATTATAAAAATATAACTAATAATAACAATAACTTAAAAGTTACATCAAAACAAGTAAGTGTTAATAATTATGATATCAATAATAATAATAATAATAATAATAATAATAATAATAATAATAATAATAATAACTAGTAATAATAATGATAAAAGTCTCAGTATGATGACCTACATAGAATTAAGAATATTTTTAAATTTCACTACATTAGAAGGAAGAGTCTCTAGTGCTTTTGCAGGTAGTTTGTTCCAATCTACAATAGTGCGATTCACAAAGGAGAACTTGCCTACATCAGTTCTTTGCTTTCTACATCGTATTTTCCAGGGATGGTCTCCTCTGCTTTTATAATCAGGTTTCTGTAATCTTTTACTGAGGTCTGCCCATGCTGAGTCCCCTTTGTATATCTTGTACATTACGCATAAACGCGCCCGTTCCCGTCTCTTAGATAAGGGTTCCCATTTATCTCGTCCATCAACACGTCCATGATTTACAAACTTTTCGGCCCGTTTTTGAATTTTATCTAATGCCTCGATTTGCCCATTTCTGTACGGGTCCCAGGAGGCCGCTCCGTACTCTAAAATAGGACGAACAAGTGTAGAATATGCCAAGGATCGGGCATTCGAACTACTGTTTTTTAGAATGCGCATTACGAAGTGCAGCGCCTTCCACGATTTTTTCGCCGTATTGTTAATATGATCCGACCAACCCAAGTCGCTACGCAGGACCAAACCCAAATACTTAGTTTTTTACACGCGGTATGTCGTTAGTTCCTAACTTGTAATTCGCGTGTACATTCGAGCGAGATTTGGTAAAACAAATGAATTTACTCTTTTCCGGATTTAATTCCATCTTATTTCTGCACGCCCAGTTCCATAAACAGTTAAGATCGTTCTGTAAGATATTTTCATCCGAAGACGCGCCAATACTCCTATAAATTATGCAATCATCGGCGAAAAGTCTAACTTTCGATTTTATTCCAGTTGCAATATCGTTAATAAACGCTAAGAATAGCAATGGCCCTAACACACTCCCCTGGGGGACCCCAGAGGTTACATCGGCTTTCGATGAGTGTTTATCGCCTATTCTGACTGCTTGAGTTCGGCCCGTAAGAAATTCTTTTATCCACAAGATTATTCGATGATCTAATCCAGTTTTTGACAGTTTTTCAATTAAAAGGCCATGTGGAACTAGATCAAATGCTTTAGAAAAGTCTAATATTACTGCATCGACCCTACTCCCTTCGTCTAATGAATCTGCTATGTCCTGACATAAAGAAATAGTCTGGCTGTCGCACGAATAGCTAGGACGAAAACCGTGTTGATTTTGAAAAAGCCAGTCAGTTTTATTCCAAACTCGTCTAATATATTCCGCAATCATGTGTTCCATCTGCTTGCATACAACTGATGTCAAACTTATAGGCCTGTAATTATTGACAATCCTTTTGTCCCCTCCCTTGTGAATCGGCACTACAATTGCCTCTTTCCAATTTTGAGGAATCGTATTATTATTTATAGTGACGTCCATTAACCGAGCAAGGTAAGGAATCATGGCTTCCCCTCCCAATTTCAATATTTCTCCTGGTATTCCGTCAGGACCTACAGATTTATTTCTCCTAATTTTTGCGATCCTTTTTCTAATAATTCCTGCATCGACTCTAAAGGTTTCTATTACGGGTGTTGTTTCATTTACTGTTATCTGATTCTTCGGCTTGAAAACCGATGCGTAATGCCTATTTAAACAAGCCGCCTTTTCACTGTCATTTGTAATTAACGAACCGTCAGCTCCGCAGATCGCTGGAATACTATCTTTGTTCCCTTTCTTATGTATTACATACTTGAAGAAATTTTGCCAACAGTTCGAACGATCGTTTAGAATTGATTTCAGGTAATTTTCTTGGGTATGTAACTTTAATGTTAGTAAGTCTTTAGATAATTGTAGAAAATTATTTTTCTGTTCCTTGTTTACATTACGTTTACTATACGCTTTCCTAACCTTCCTTTTCAGTCGCCTCACTTCTTTGTTGAAATACACCGGATCCGAATGGCACCGTAGATTCTTGGTAGGCACGAATTTTGCTAAGCATTCTAAAATTATGTTCTTAAAGTTTGACCATATCTGTTCTACTGTACATCCGCTAGAAGCCCAAGCTGAATATTTGCTTTTCAAATATAATTGCATGTTTGTAACGTCTGTTCTATTAAACTGAAAAATTTTTCTTTCTTTTACGAGATCATTTCGCTTACCCTCTCTGCACATTTTAAGAAGAACTCCTTTGTGGTCGCTAATGCCAGGAATTATTTCGCAGGAAAGAAGTTTGTCCACCGGTCTAATAAGGAAGACGTCCAGTAAAGTGTTATCGCGTGTCGGTTTAGTCACTACCTGCGTTAAGCCGTTGTCCCAAACCAACTCGTTAACGAGGCGTTGGGAGGCACCTTCAGCCCCCACATCCCCCTCCCAGGTAGCGTGCGGTAAATTTAAGTCTCCTCCGATAATGACGTTTTTCCCACTTTTCCTGATTACGCGGGTTCGCTCTACAAGTCTTTGTAACGGTTCATGTCCATCTTTCTGTGACCTATACGCGCCTATAATTTCCCATTGGTTTTTTGAATTTTTATCTCGAATGTGTACACCTATTATTTCAAATTTGTCATCCACCCATGCCTCTACTGCTTCCAAGTTGTCTTTTACGCATATAAAAACACCCCCGCCAATGCGATCTATTCTATCACGTCTGAATGTTAAAAAATTTTTTCTGAATATTTCAGCATTTAATATTTCCGCATTGAGCCATGATTCCGTACCTATCACGACATCTACATTATAAGATTCTACAGTGTTCCAGAAATGAACAGCTTTATTATAAATACTCCTACAATTAACCTGCAGAAAGACCAGAGACTCACCTTCTGCGCGATTACATAGTGAAAGTCCGTCTCCCGCCACCGTTCCCGCGCCGCTGTCCGCCGTTGTGTCGCCGTTCGTCGTCGCCGCCACCGTGTCGCCGTCCCTCGCCGCCGCCACCGCGTCGCCGTCCGTCGCCGCTGCGTCGCCGTCCCTCGCCGCCGTCACCGCGTCGCCGTCCGTCGCCGCTGCGTCGCCGTCCCTCACCGCCGTCACCGCGTCGCCGTCCGTCGCCGCTGTCGCCGTCCCTCGCCGCCGTCACCGCGTCGCCGTCCGTCGCCGCTGCGTTGCCGTCCCTCGCCGCCGTCACCGCGTCGCCGTCCGTCGCCGCTGCGTCGCCGTCCCCCGCCGCCGTCACCGCGTCGCCGTCCGTCGCCGCTGCGTCGCCGTCCCTCGCCGCCGTCACCGCGTCACGGCAGGTCGCAGCTTCGTCGCCGTCACTCACCGCACTGCAGTCCACCGCCAAAATTCCCAAACAAACCATTTCATGGGATTCGATATCCCTTGCCGCCACCGCCATGCGGTCTCACGAGCTTGCCGCGGAAAGTTTCGGGCCTCCTACGCGCGAGAAGAGTCCACCCAGCTTTTTGGACCCCGAACGGTTTAGATGCAAGCCGTCACGACCGAAATCGCCGTCCTGCAACCACGAATTTGGGTCCACAAAAAACACATTTCTACTTTGCGCCACCCATTCGTACGAGCGGTTGACTACATCAACCCGTCTCCACGGAATGCCGCGACGCCTGAGAATCCCACTGATATATACTTTGGCACTTGGGAACTTCTCTTGCACTTTCATCATGAGGTCACCCATATCCCCCATGACGAAGTCCAGATTTCTTCTCCTAAGATCGTTAGTACCGACATGTAATATGACGGTATCTGGCGTTCCGAGGTCCCTATTCTCCACATACCTTCGTAGCTGCTCAGTTCGGATTCCCGGGAGGCACACAACATCCATATGTTTGTGGTGATTGCCTACGTGCCTGACTATCGAGTCTCCAATTACGAGAATGGGTTTTCTCGCAGTTGGAGCCTCTACGACTGGCTGCGCGGCGTCTCCTACTGAAACAGCTCCGAGTTTCTCCACCAGAGCTGCGTTTAACTCCTGCAACTCTTGGATTTGAAGAAGAGCAGCTTCCAGTTTCTCTTCCAGTAGACGAACTCGATTTTCTTTGCACTTGTTGCAAAACCATTTGCCGTTATCCATGTCCCCGTTTTTACCACAACTCGCATGGTACCACAGTCCACACAACTCGCACTGTTTCCCCGACTTGAGGTTGCTGTTGCACCCACTGCACACGATGCGAATTGCATCTGCTTCAACTGCAGGTCCCGGATTAGGTTCGACACCTCCAATTAATAATAGCACCGCTATCGTGGTCGCACACAACGATGCTGCTCCAGCAGCTGCACCGTCCCCGCGAAACGATGCCGAGGGTGCCGGCGCTGCGCACGAGGAAAAGCGCGCGGCCCACGCCCCGATGCGCGCCCGATACTCCTGCAGGTAGCAACCCATTTTCTCACCCGGAGCTCCGCTAAAACACGTCCAACCGCTACGACGACCAGCGACAGACTTGATAGTGTCCTTGCTTTACGAAACCAATTTTTTGCTTTGTCTTCGATTGGGAATGGAATTGACCAAAAGGCAGAGTTGATATCCAGTATTGTAAAATATTTAGTTTCTAATTTTGAATATCAGGTAATCTATAAGTGGAAATGGTTGAGCTTGTGGTACAATATTCTTGTTTAGTTGTCTAAAATCAATGCACAGACGATTTTTCTATCCTTCATCGCTTTTATATGACAGTGTCACTGGTGCCGCAAATGGGCTGTAAGACTCTTCAATCAAATTATTTTGTAATAGCTATGCCAGTCGTGTTTCTGTATACTTTTTATCTTCTATTGAGTACCTGCACGGTCTTTTACTTCAGTATGTATCTACTATCAAGTCGATTCTTGCTTAATAACTTTTTTCTGTACCAACATCGTATTGTCTTTTGCAAATACAGTCTTATATTTTTCAATTAATTTTTCTATCATAATTTTCTTGATATTATTGAGATATTCTAGCTTCATCTTTCTGCATGTTTTAATTAAAATTATTGAACGCTGGTTATTTTTATTATCTTTGTGATCTATTATTTACTTTTGTGGTATTTGTAAATTATCATCTTGAATTAATTGAATTTTTTATAATGTGTAATCCTGTGAGATCATCAAAATCATCTGTTTCTACAATGAATACATCAATGTATTCCTCCATGTCAAAGATGTTTACTTTCATTGTTATCAAACCTTTTGTATATGTCACATCACTGACAGTTTTTAGAAATATTTTTTACATCTTGTGTCTTGCTCTATATCTTCATTAATTTTGGATTTATTAGACTTGGGAACCTGGATCATATATTCCGTTTACCTCTAACGTGTCTTCTAATAATATTTTCACTTTGACCAATGGTGTAATTTTCAAGTTTTGCTTCTTTATTTAAATTTACTTCAAGAACGGTTAGGATTGCTTCTTATCAATTTACTTTCTTTTATTTCGTTCTTTCTTCATTCCTTCTTATGCCAACATGAGTTTTCAGGACGATATCTAATACGTTTAATCTAGCTTTCACAATTCTTACCTGACTTTTTCTCTTCACTTTTTTGTTATAATGTTTATGTTGTCATTTTTGAAAAACTATTTGTATTCACTAAATTTTCACATTTTCTCATTTCACGCAATAATCTTGTCGAGTTATCACAATTTTCTTTATCTGTTTTTTTTCTAACGAACTCCGGTAATCATGCTGCTGTAAGCAACATGCAAAGCCCCTACGGGCTTTGAACTAATGTCTTTGTCCATATATAGCAATAGCATTGCTTTCCTTTTAGCATATTCAATCAATGAACCTTTTTTATACCTAATTATTATATCCTAATCTTTATACCCATTTTAATATATAGGATACAAGTACATACCTGTACTCCATCCTTTGCCTGCGAATGATTCCAAAAATCTCTTTCCATTTAGACCATTCAGCTTCCATTATCAATATTGTGAGAGTTGCTGTGTGCCAATATGAACAGGACTTGTCCAGGAATAGTCTCAATATCCCACACTTTGTATTAACTTCATTAATGTCAAATCTTCTGCATTCTTTCTCAAATGTCTCTAGCCATTGGTTTACATTTGAATGTTTTGATGTAAATTTTTCAATCATAAACTTCTCTGTTATATGTTTTAAATTAAGGTTACTTTCTGTCTTCTGAGTGGATTCTACTACCTCTGTTTTTATTATCTGTTCTAAGTCATTAAATATTATATTACCCTCTTATATAAAGTCCGTCTTTGCCGTCTTCGTTAGTTCTTGATTTTCAGTTACAAACCTCATATCCTATGGCAACACATATATCTTGTTATTGCCTGTTGTAACTCGAGTTATGCCAGGAACACTTGTCTTCTTGTCCTTCGGCGAAGCCACATAATGGAATGTGAATAGCAATCGTCGCGGCTTCATGACCAAAAACTTATCGTTTTATAAGAATTATTTGTGAGGGATAATGGAATAAACCAAAATATATTTCTCAGTAAATAAAGGACAGATTTTATTCACTATTTAACAACAATTATTTACACTATTTTACCCGTCGAAGTGGGTCGGTCCACGTCCTGACGGGGGGATGCAGGGAGGGCTCTCAAGTATTCCTTTCTGTTACAAGTCAGTTTTCTTATCCCCATTATTCATTCTCATTCTTTTATAACATCCTGTTTCCTTTCTTCTCCCTCTTCTATTTCACTGGGTCTCTCTGTATGCTGAACGCCCACCCATGTGTTTGCCGTGCATGGCGACCCGTGTCGAAGGGAATGTGTGTCCTGGCGGTTGAGGGGTCTGTTTGTTTCCCCAGTACTCACCTTGTGCTACGTTTTGCTTTGCACCTAGGGATACGTTGTGACGTACTTTGGGGAACATTCCTTGTAGGCAATACGCTTGCTTTGGCCTCGGACTCTTCTAGACGGGCGGTCGGGAGCTAACCCACTCCCGATCAATCGGCTTGGACTAGGTCTTGTACTGAACTCCAGGGTGAGCGGGGGGATTCACGGTGGTGCAGCGCTGTGTTATTCCCCCACTATATCCCCGTGGCAACCCTGACACTCCGATGGAGTGTCCCCTTGTTGGGCTCCGTGGTGGGTGGGGACCACGGGGATGAATCTGATATCCATCTCATGGATACTAAACCTTACCCCGCCCTCTTCCGCAAGGAAGAGGCGATGTCCGGAACGAACTATTGATCTGAATAGTTTCTTTTCGAAAGAAGAAGATAGGCCAAAGAAACCTAGATTCCTCCTCATGAAATGCGCTGTGGAAGGAAAATCTTTTAAAATGGTAAGTGCTGTCCGTTTAGCGCGCGCAATTGAAGAAACTTATGGAAAGCTACAAGCTGTGGTGCGACAAAGGAATGGTACCATTCTCTCTGAAGCACGTTCAGATGACCAAATAGATAAGATAATGAAAACCAAGCAGATTGCCGGCCCCCAAGTGAAAGTGACCACTCACCCAACACTTAACCTGTGTAAGGGAGTGGTCAACCATGAAGACTTCTCTGCGGAGAGAGAAGAAGATTTAATTGCCTTTTTTAAGAGCCAGGGAGTGACGAAAGTAAATAGGATCAAGAGGAGGGAGCATGGGCGAGAAATCCCCACATCCACCCTTATTCTTACGTTTAATCTTCCAACTCTCCCTCAAAAGATCTCGTGCGGTTTCTACAATCACGTACGACAATATGTCCCCAACCCTTTGCGATGTTTTAAGTGCCAGAGGTTCGGCCATACACAGCAGCGGTGCATGGCAGATAACCCAGTGTGCGGTAAGTGCGAGAGAACTATGCACGAACCTGAACCCTGTGCAACTACACCGCATTGTGTAAATTGCGAAGGTGACCACCCGGCCAACTACAAGCAATGTCCTACTTTCTTGAGGGAACGCGCCATACAGAAGATTCGAGTAGTTGAAAAAGTGTCCTTTCCTGAGGCCAAACGTCGGTACCAGGCGAGGAACCCTGTTGATCTCTCTCGCTCCTTCTCCGATGCCGTGAAAGTAAAGACACCGACGGAAGCAATGGGCTGCCAAACGGAACGAGCTACTCCCCAAGTAGTGAGTTTCGCATGCCAGGTGTCTCCAGTGGACCTCCCAGTGGATGCCTCTCCCCTCCAAGGTGGGAGAGTGATCATCCCGAAAAAATATAAGATGGACAAAAAACCTCAGCCGTTGCAATCGAAAAAACACATATACAACCCCACTTCAGAAAATATTAGACGCAAATCTGCCTCAGACACGACCACGAAAGGCTTATCAAAGCCACGTGCTACTCCTTCCGAAACCCACACTGAGCGAGCATCCAGCCCCCCTGTCAGTGCCCGGGAGGTCTCAGCTTCGGAGGAGGCTCCCGTTGGGGAGGAGTCCCGCGCATCCGGATCCCAACGTCGGAGGAAAAAAGAAAGTTGATTTTACCATTGCTCTCATGTGGAACATGAATGGTTTCTCCTCGCCACGGGACGATCTTAAACTTCTGTTATCCCGTCACAACCCTTTAATAATCTGCCTCCAAGAGACTCACCTCACCGCACCTCGACCCTTATCTCTTCGTGGTTTCTCCCCTTACAGGTTTGATGTGGATGATGGTCTCCGTGCTCATGGCGGAGTTGCTTCACTGATACATGATTCGCTGCTGTCTACAGAGGTGCCTGTTCAGACTGACCTTCAAGCAGTGTGTGTGCAGGTGCACCTCCCATCCCTCACACTCAGTGTGTGCAATATTTACATCCCTCCAGGACTGACTGCATCTACTTATGAACTTCTGGACTTGATAAACCAACTGCCCTCTCCATTCGTGGTTGTCGGGGATGTAAATGCCCATAGTCCTCTCTGGGGCTCTTCCCGCACCTGTCCGAGAGGCAGTGTGTGGGAATCGGTAATAGACACGGCGAACTTGGTTGTTCTGAATTCCGGTGAGCCAACTCATTTTGCCGTCGCCACAAATTAGAGTACGTGTATCGATCTAGTACTCTGCAGTCCTTCTCTTGCAACTGTCCTGCAATGGTCCATCCTAGACGACCTGTGCGGAAGCGACCATTACTCCGTTATCGTCCACATTGATGGACTTGCTCGTGGGTTGGCGCGCCCCCCTCAGTGGTGTGTTCGACGTGCTGACTGGCTGACATTTCAAGCGAGCGTTAGTCTATCGGAGGGCGAGTTTGTCAGTGTGGAGGAAATGGCAGCACACTTTAACAGTGCTGTACTACAAGCTGCGGACATTGCAATTCCCAAGTCGACCGGCAAATCGCGGCACCCCTTCGTTCCGTGGTTGAATTTGGATTGCTCAAGGGCTGTTTGTGCTCGCAAGAGAGCGCTGGCGCGTCTAAAACATTATCCAACTGCGGATAACCTCATTGACTATAAGAGGTGTAGAGCGAAGGCGAGAAGAACCATTCTAGAAAGTAAAAATGCATCATGGAGAGCATACGTCTCCTCTCTGAATTGCCATACGCCACCACGTCTGGTATGGAGGAAGGTGCGTCAAATTAAAGGATACCATTCCCCAAACTTAGTGTCAGGTCTTCTCAAAAATGATAAAATGATCACAGCCCGAGACGCTATTGTAGAGGAATTTGCCTCTCACTATGAAAGTATGTCGAGTTCGGCAAACTATGTTCCCAACTTCCTCTTGCTTAAAGAAAGAATGGAAAACCGCACTTTAGATTTTTCGCCCGAGCAAATGAGGATTACAATACTCCTTTCTCAATGTATGAAATGCACTCTGCTCTGATGCTTGCGAAAAGTACCACACCAGGTCCAGACAAAATTCACAATTTAATGCTGCAACATCTTCCCGAAACAGCCACGCGATTTCTTCTCCGGCTGTATAACTGGATCTGGGAAGAGCACACCATCCCTACCTTTTGGCGAGAAGCCATCATCGTGCCAATTCCCCAGGAAGGGAAAGATCGATCACTGCCATCAAGTTATCGACCTATTTCCCTCACAAGTTGTGTATGCAAGGTACTGGAATGCATGGTGAATCAGCGGCTGGTCTGGATGTTGGAATAAAAACATTTGTTGACGCCAATCCAAAGCGGGTTTAGAAGAAACCGGTCAACCTTGGACCACTTCATTTCGCTGGCAGCAGCTGTTTCTACATCGTTGGTCTTGAGACATCTTGTGGCCATATTATTCGATATAGAAAAGACCTACGATACCACTTGGAGGCACGGCATTCTATTATAAGAAGTAAATACGTTTTTCAAAACCGTATACGAAAATTTGTCCAATATTATTTCAAGTTTTTTGTTTAGTGGGCTATAATCATGGGCGTAACCAGGGGGGCAGGGGAGGGCAGTTGCCCCCCCCCCTAAATCTTAGGACATTTATAATTTTGTATAAAAATCAAATCGAAGTGTTGTGTTTTTAAAACATTCTAAGAAAAAAGAAAAAAATGAATGATACAATTTTAATACATAAAATAAACAGAAAACGTCTAAATAAAAATGTAATCCTTTTACTTAAACTTAGTTAATATTATTAAGTCATTAAGTAAAAATAAAGCGTTCAAGTTTTCATATTCGATTTTTCAACTATAGCTGTAAAACAAACATCATGGCGGACGTAGCTTCGGGAGGCTTCCCGCACCCTGCGGCAGCTGAGATTTCCCGTCTCGGCGATAAGGAAGCGCGTAGGCGACACGCAGCGATCGCACTGACCGTCACTCGTCATCGCAACCCTCATCGTCAAAAGAGGAACACGCACACGGACACGGAGTGTCCAGAGAACTGAGGATATCATCGATGCGTTGCTCCATCACATCTGAATTATTATACGTCGCCTCTATTCCCTTCACATGCTCGCAGCATATCTTTCATTGTTCAGCGCTGTATTGTACAAACGCAAAAGAAATTTCTCTGCAAAACTTTTCGTATTCTTTTCAGCGTTCTCCAATTGTTTCCGCTGCCACGCG
Source organism: Teleogryllus occipitalis (assembly GCA_011170035.1). Lineage (NCBI taxonomy): Eukaryota > Metazoa > Arthropoda > Insecta > Orthoptera > Gryllidae > Teleogryllus > Teleogryllus occipitalis. Next base: position 88,541 of record BLKR01004402.1, on the reverse strand, counting down.
CCCTTTATACATCCCCAAATACGTTCTATTACATTTAGATCAGGATGACACGGTGGATGACGGAGAGTAATGTGATCATTTTCAATGATTATTTGATCAAGGACGAATCGTTTCTCAGTGTGTGTAATTTGCATTATTTGTAACAATTGGGTTTTCGCGAGTGATGAATCGAAAGCAATTCCATGATTATTTAGCCCCTCTGCTATATCTTTCTTCAAAAGCAGAGTTTCGTTTTCTGTCAATTTCGGTAGACTGGTACTTTGCATTATCCATTACTACAACAAAGACACGGTACAACTTAAGACACTCTTTCGCCTTGTCCTCTCAGCGGCCTATCCGACACACCCAGCGGCCTATCCGACAGAAATACGTAACACAATTTCTACAGTGAAAGACATTATTGCGTTTTTTAGAGAATCTGTGTTAAGACGGAAGTATGTCCCGAATATTCCAATGTTCTCTGAAACACGTTGGTCTCAAAAATACAAATGTATTTCTGTTTTCAACGAACATTTTGTAGATATAATTGCAGCGCTGAAAAAACTGTCATTGACTGGTAATAACCACACCAGAAAAACTGCATTTCAGTTACATGCAGCTTCACCTACGGCCCAATTTATTGTTGCTGTAGCTTTAATTGCAAAATCTTCTGCTCTTCTAGAACCAGTGGTAAATGCTCTGCAATCAAAATCGTTGGTTCTAATACAATGTTTAGAGCACATTAAGCAAATTCTAGGTGTGATTAAAGTTCATCGTAACAATCCTGAGCAAATTGCAGCAGAACTCACGGAGCATGCAAATTCAATAGCTCAAAAATGTGATGTTGAATTGTTGCTACCAAGAATTGTCGGAAAACAAAAGCATCGTTCAAATCCTCCAGCATCTAGTAAAGAAGAATATTGGAGAAGATCCCTAATAATCCCTTATTTGGATTCTCTTTCATTGTCATTAGAGCAACGTTTTTCGGAAGACCATTCAGCTGCTTTTTCACTACTGAATTTTCATTCCCAGAATATGATGGAGATGACAATTGATGACTTAAAAAAAAACAGTTTTCAAGTTTTAATGATTTGCAAGGATTAGATTCTGAAATCGAAATATGGTATTCCATGTGGAAGGAGAAAAAAATGAGTGAACAGCAATTAAAAGATATCCAAATGATGGATTTAGTTAAAGAAGCAGAATTTTTTTACCCTGAAACAAAAAAAGCATTACTCATTTCACTTGCTCTATCATGCACCACTTGTGCTGTAGAGCGATCATTCAGCACTTCACGCAGAGTAAAATCCTGGTTAAGATCAACAATGACAGGAAAAAGATTAAATGGTTTATGTTTAATGAGTGTTCACAGGGCACTTGTATTAGAAAAAGAGGAAATATATAAAAAAGAAATATTTAAGAGATTTGCAGAAAGTCCACGAAAACTAAATTTAGTTTAACAGTTTGTTAGTTTTGTAAGATTAGGAAGTCTTTCATTGTATTACAAAATGTGTATGATTTATAACATTATAATAAACTAGTGAAATAATATAATTTTATTTTTATAAAACTTCATAGATTATTTATTAATATTATTGTTTAAATATTTTTTAAATTTATTATTAATTGTAATATTATATTATTTATAATTTCACTTCACTTATATTAACCTAATAGTATTTAATAATTACAAATTATGATTTGCCCTTCCCTAGTGAAAAACCTGGCTACGCCCATGGCTATAATATACATTATATTTTATGCTTTTTATAAATTCCAAGTATTCACCGCAAGATTTTCTCCTATATTTATTTTTTTATGTAATCGAGTTTTAATTTGTGTTAATTTTTGTATGAGTTTTAATTTTTTTATGTAATCGAGTGCATATACCATTTTTACTAGCCTTACAAGATTACTTCACAAATCAAAAATTAGTGACATTATTCGGCGTAACTGATAATACTGATATTATTAAATACATAAGAAACTGTTAAAATTGACAATTTGTATTGAGTACATTTCAATATATAAGGTCAAAATGAGGTCGGATCTGATCTGACCTTACCTTCTACTTCATCACAAACCACTGCCATAATACACTGTCAAAATTCGTCCTAAAAATATTAACAAAATTAAAGTTGCTAAGGTAGTAATACAACATACATGATCTTAAAGTGCTACCGCAGAGGGAATATACATGAAAACGTAATTATTTATGAAGGAAATACATTTATGAGCTACATTTTTTGGCAAATTTTGCCGAAAACTATTTTTCACTTTAATTGATGGAAACTAATATAAACCTCTAAAATATTTCATTCCAGCCAATTGATTATCATTTAGATAGTATTTCTACAAAAATGACCAAATGTGAGAATAGCGAAATTATAATTTCTGATGATAGTTGTTTCTTTATTAAAATACGTTAAAAATTATTTTTTTACTCATAAATATAGAGGCACATTATTTCACTATCAAGGCTACCGTGCTAAGGAAAGAGGCAGTAATTACATGAACTTAAAAGTTGAGAACATTGAGATCGAAGAATCAATTTATTGGCTTATACTTTATAAATAATGTAAAATTAACTCAGTAACTCTAATAAAATCAGAAAAATTGATTTCTGTAATCAGAAATTATTTAATTTCTCGAATTATTGACCCGTCGAGGTGGGTTGGTCCACGTCCTGACGGGGGGATACAGAGAGGGCTCTCAAGTATTCCTTTCCTTCACAAGTCGCTTTTCTTCTCCCCATTGTACATTCTCATTCTTCTATACCATCCTGTCTCTTTTCTTCTCCCACTTCTATTTCACTGGCCCCCTGTGTATGCTGAACGCCCACCCATGTGTTTGCCGTGCATGGCGACCCGTGTCGGAGGGAATGTATATCCTGGCGGTTGAGGGGCCTGTCTGTTTCCCAATTGCTCTCCTCGCGCTCCTTTTTTTCTTGGCACCCAGGGATACGTGCTCTTACGTATTTTGGGGAACATTCCTTGTAGGTCTCGATACACTTGCTTTGGCTACGGACTCTTCTAGACGGGCGTTCGGGAGCTAACCCACTCCCGATCAACCGGCTTGGACTAGGTCTTGTACTGAACTCCAGGGTGAGCGGGGAGATACACGGCGGTGCAGCGCTGTGGTAACCCCCCACTATATCCCCGTGGCAACCCTGGCACTCTGATGGAGTGTCCCCTTGTTGGGCTCCGTGGTGGGTGGGGACCACGGGGATGAATCTGATATCCTCGTAATGGATAAAAAACCTACCCCCCGCCCTCTTCCATAAGGAAGAGGAGATTTGTTGGTGAAACAGTAAATCTTGAGAGTTTTTTTCTGTAATGAGTCAGACAGACCTACTAAGCCCCGCTTTCTCGTCATGTCAAGTAAAAGAGAAAATGAAACTATGAAGATTGTCAGCTCTATAAAACTTGCCAGGGAAATTGAAAATTTTGGTATATTTCAGTCGGTGGTCCGTCAGAGAAATGGCACAATTCTTTTCGAATGTCGCTCTGACGAACAGATCAGCAAGATCCTCGACCTCAAAGAAATAGCCGGCCTCCAGGTGCATGTGTCCGCCCACCCGACCTTAACCTCTGCAAGGGTGTGGTAAACCACGAAGACTTCGCTACCGAATCGGAAGAAAATTTGAAAGCCTTCTTCGAGCCATATGGTGTCAGAGATCTATATGATTCAGCGGAGAGTAAATGGGGCACTCACTCCTACCTCCACTCTAATACTGACTTTCGACCGTCCATCCCTATTAAAGAAGATATCGTGTAGCTTCTACAATCTCCGTGTCAGGCAGTATGTCCCAAACCCTCTGCGCTGCTTTAAATGCCAGAGGTTTGGCCATACGCAACCTCGCTACATGAGCGCCGCAGTCTGCGTGCACTGTGGAATGGAGGTTTGTAATGACTCAAACTGCTCCGCCGAGGCAAAGTGCGTTAACTGTTGTGGAAAACATCCATCTAATTCCAACCAGTGCCCCATTTTCTTAAGGGAAAGAGAGATCCAGAAGATCAGGGTCTCTGAGAAAGTTTCCTTCCCGGAGGCACGACGCCGTTACCAGACGCGAAACCCCGTGGACATGGCCCGAAGTTTCGCTGACACCGTGGGTCAACATCAGACAGTCAATTCGAAAACCCAAACGCCTAAAGCCTCCACTTTGTGCGATGCTGCCTGCCAGGTGTCTTTTGATGACATCGGCGAAAATGCAAATCCTAAATCTCTTGTCCAGCCTGAAACAAAATCGGAAACACAAACCATAAATATTTCAACCAACACCCAAACACAGCAAGAGAAGCTGAGGCCGACAGGCCCTATTGCTAGATGTAGGTCGCCTGTCTCAAGAGACCGTGGTGTCTCAATACATGCGACCCTCTCCAGCAGTAGTCAAGATGACTCTTCTGGGAATGAGGAACTCCGCATGAACAAAACCAATTCTTTCGAACAAAGAAGGAAAAAGAAGAAAAAGAAACCTGATACATAACCTACCCTTGAACCAAAAACTTAACTAGAAACTATGGCTCTCCTGTCATGGAACATAAATGGCTTTCGAACCCGTTTGGATGAATTGAAGTTAATAATGTCTATACATAGACCCGTGGTTATCTGCCTGCAGGAAACACATCTCCTTCCTGAGCACTCCCTCTCTCTACGCGGCTTTTGTTGCTACAGGCAAGACGTAGACGATGGCCTCCGCGCCCATGGCGGAGTCGCCACGTTTATCACAAACTCTTTGGTATCGATAGAAATAGACATACGAACCACTCTGGAGATATCTTGCATTCGTGTAAATTTCCGAACTATTTCTGTTACCATTTGCAACATTTATATCCCGCTTGGACAAGTAGTGTCACAAAAAGAACTGGAAGATGTGCTCTCTCAGGTGCCTACACCTTTTCTCTTTGTCGGTGACTTCAACGCCCACAACTCTGCCTGGGGTGGCACAAGGTCGTGCACGAGAGGCAGGTTACTTGAAAATATCATAGATAACCAAAACTTAATTCTCATAAATTCTGGCGAAAGCACACACTTTTCCGTAGCTTCTAACACATTCTCGTCCGTGGATCTAGCTCTCTGTAGTCCCTCCGTTTCTACAATCTTCGAGTGGACTGTCGTTGGCGACCTGCATGGCAGTAACCATTTTCCCATTCGGGTCAAACTCGATATTCCCGATCTGAACGTTGCTCGCCCTGCTCGGTGGCTAATCCACCGAGTTGAGTGGGAAACATTCAAGAAAGAATTACGAATATCGGAAAACTGCCCAAACGACATCGATGCTATGGTTTCCCATTTTAATAACGCCGTCCTTCAGGCGGCCCCATTTGCCATCCTGAAGTCGTCGGGCCATGCACGACACCCCCCTGTGCCATGGTGGAACGATGATTGTACCACCGCGGTCCGGGATCGGAAGAGGCCATTGGCAAAACTTAGTAGGTTCCCAATCATGGAAAACCTAATAAACTATAAAAGATCCCGAGCCAGAGCTAGATTAACGATACGGGAAAGTAAGGCTGCGTCCTGGAGAGCCTACATCTCGTCACTCTCTTGCGGTTCATCCCCTAAACTTGTGTGGAGAAAGGTCCGACAGATCGGTGGAAGACTCCCTTCGCCGTCTATTTCAGGACTTATGGTAAATGGCAATCTCCCAACCTCTCCACCAGAAATTGCTGAAGAAATGGCCTCTCATTACGAACAAATCTCCAGCTCCGTACACTATTCTTCTGGCTTTCAAAACACGAAAAGAAAAATGGAAAACTGTAAATTAGACTTCTCGAGTCGCGTGGAGGAAGATTACAATGCCTCTTTCTCCATGGACGAACTCTCCTGTGCCCTCGCTTGTGCGAAAGATTCTGTTCCAGGACCAGACCAGATACATAACCAAATGTTGAAACATCTACCTGAAAACGCTCGCTTGTTTCTCCGCGGCATTTTCAACAATATTTGGGCTGAACATGCTATACCAAGGATTTGGCGTGAAGCCATCGTTCTCCCAATCCCTAAAGAAGGAAAGGACAGAACAACCCCCTCAAGTTACCGCCCAATCTCGCTCACAAGCTGTGTGTGCAAGCTTTTAGAGCGAATGGTAAATACACGTCTGGTCTGGCTCCTGGAACAAAAGCACCAATTTACACCTCTCCAATGTGGCTTCAGGAAGCAGACAGAGGTCAACCATGGACCACTTAGTCACCCTCGCTACGCAGATTTCCACTTCTTTCGTGTTACGTCAGCGCTTGGTAGCAATTTTCTTCGATATAGAGAAAGCGTATGACACCACCTGGATGTACGGTGTTCTTCGCACCTTGCATACTTGGGGCCTTAGGGGACGGCTCCCTTTGTTTCTAGTAGGTTTTCTTGCATCAAGATCTTTCCGCGTCCGCCTTGGCAACGTGTTATCATCTAGTCACCAGTTAGAAAACGGTGTTCCCTAGTGATCGATTCTGAGCGTCACTCTGTTTGTCATTGCTATAAATAGCATTGCATCAGTTATCCGGGAGCCTGTGAAAGCATCACTGTTCGTTGACGATTTTGCAATTTTTTTCTCCTCCAAGAGCGTGCACGTTATTGAGAGGCAACTACAACTTGTGCTCAACAAACTGTAGGAATGGAGCGATGAAACAGGATTCAAGTTCTCTACCTCAAAAACCACTTGCATGCACTTTTGCAGAATCCGTCACCTCCATAATCACCCCGACCTTTTTCTTGGAGGACAGCAGCTTCCATTCGTTGAATCCGCAACCTTCCTTGGGCTCACATTCGACAAGAGGCCTGGCGAAAACACATCCGTAAACTACAGGGCCGATGTGTATCACCTATGAATCTCCTTCGCACTCTTACTGGTAGCTCTTGGGGCGCAGACCGTGTTTGTCTTCTGCGTTTGTATAGAACTCTCATCCGCCCTGTCTTGGATTACGGAAGCATAGTGTATGGGCAGCGTCTCCATCAACCCTCCGGCCATTAAATACCATACACAATGCTGGCATAAGGATTAGTACAGGCGCCTACCGCACGTGAGGCATCGAATGCCTCTTGGCCGAAGCTGGAGAACCATTCCTGAGCCGAAGGGGGGTGGTCTGATTGCCTCATATGGTGCGAAATTATCCAATGGTGATAGTCCCTCGCGTCAAGCAGTCCTCCATCCAACCCACCTGACTTCATATGCGCTTAGACCGTCATTACTCCATCCCCTGGGTGTCCGTCTCCGTATGCTCTTACAGAAGCTAAAACTACCCAACCCTGTGAAACACCCCGAAGCCTTGTTTTCCCTTGGAAACTACACCGGCCGATAATAGATCTTAGACTGACTAACCTTCCTAAATCCTTAATTCCCCCTAGTACATTCTTATCGGAATTTGAGGCGACGAAATCTACGTATCCTGGCCATTTCTTTATTTTCAACGATGGCTCCTCTCAAAACGGCAAAGTCGGATGTGCCTTCTACTGCAGTAGAGCCACGCAAGGCTTTCGACTAGACTCTTCGTGCAGCGTCTATACCGCAGAAAAGTATGCGCTCTTGGAGGCACTTAAATATGCTGGATCGATGTCACTAAAGAAAGTAGTGATCTGCAGTGATTCCAAAAGCTCTCTTGAATCCATCTCCTCCTTCTCGTCTTGTGACCCACTGATAATGACCATCCAACAGCAAACCCACCATCTCTTGGTCCGCCAATATATTTTAGTCTTTTGCTGGGTCCCTGGACACGTGGGAAAAAGAGGAAATGAAATAGCTGACCAGGCGGCAAAGTCTGCCTCGAAGAAAAGAGAATTAGACAGTCCCCATGGAAGACACTAAGCTGTTTATAAAACGCTCTATCCGCAGTGAATGGCAAACAGAGTGGCATAACTCAGAGTATAAGCTCACGAGAATCAAGGATTCCATAAATCCTTGGTCTTCCTCATCTCGTGATGCTCGGCGAGAGATCATTTTAACTCGCCTCCGGATCGGTCACTGCCATTTCTCCCACGGTTATCTCCTCCACGGGGACCCACTCCCTACATGTGAATACTGCAAAATAGATCTTACCGTGGAGCATGTTCTCTTACACGGTGTTAAGATAAGAGAGAGCCGTCGAAGGCATGACCTTGCTAGCTCCCTTGCGGAGATTCTTAGTAATGACGAATCTTCTCTCTGAAAGCTTTTTGGCTTTTTGCGAGAGACGGCTTGTACAGCCTTATCTGAGAGAAGATGATATTGCCAATTATTGGCTTTTAGCCCGAGATTTTAAACAAAAAAACTATCTGGCAATTTTCTGCCAAACCCTTATCCTAAGATACGTCCCTTCTCAGTTTTACTTTTCTTTCTATTAAAGATTTTAATTTTTTTTGTTAACTTGGAACTGCAATATTATGCACTGGTCTTAAAATAATTTGACACGGGCGCAAATGACCTTAGCCGTTGAAGCGCCCTTAAACTCAATCAATCAATCAATCGAATTATTGAATTTAGGGAGATGCTGTCTTTTTACAAATTGTTTGTCGGTTTCATCTCGGATAGTTACAGCAGTTAATGGAAGTTACCGCCCTTTCTTGTTGTATGGTGTAGATACTGCGGTTTTCTGTTGTGTTCTAATTAAAAACCGTACATTTACAATAAGATTTGTATTTGAGTTTGTATTTTATTACTTGAATTACAATATCTTCAGAAAGAAACGTAATCTAGAGGGACGTGGATTCAAAAACACAAAATATACCACAATAAATGCCACTATCAATTACTAGATAGAATGTTCAGTTTTAGTTAAAAAATAATTTTATTCTTATAAAAAATGTTTTCCAAAATAATTTTGTTCTTTGGCATCAGGAGAATGAGGTTTCTGGTTACGCCTTCCGTGTTTGCCAAAAAAATTGCTTATGGTTTGGTGTGCTGAGATGGTTCTGGGATTCTTAACTGCAGTTAATTAAAAAAAACTTAGTTCAAGGTATTTATTTTCTGTTTAATACTGCAGATTACAATCACCTCATTGTTGCACGAATATATACAATTGTATTAAGAACTTTTCAAAATTGAAACGTTTCGAGTTCTGCCTAGAAACCGAAGAAAAATATTGAAAATAATAGAAGTCTGAAATGTTCATTACTTTTGGAACCACTTTTCCTTAATTTGCAGATTGTACTGCACTGATCAAGTTGTTGAAGTGGTAGATCTTTCCCCGTCGAGGTGGGTCGTTCCACGACCTGACAGGGGATGGACGGAGGGCCTTCACCACTCATCTTTCTTTTCCCCATCGTTCATTCTCGTTCTTTTATACCATCCTGTCTCTTTTCCTTTTCCTCTTCAATTTCACTGCCCCCCGTATGCTGAACGCCCACCCATGTGTTCACCGTACATAGCGACCCATGTCGGAGGGAATGTGTGTCCTGGTGGTTGAAGGGTCTGTTTGTTCCCCAACTACTCTGTTTGTTTCTACATTCTGCTTTGCACGTAGGGATACGTTGGTTACGTATTTTCGAGAACATTTCTTATAGGCTTCAATACACTTGCTTTGGTCTCGGACACTTCTAGTTGGGCAATTTGGAAGCTAACCAACTCCCGATTAATCGGCTCGGAATAGGTCTTGTACTGAACTTTGAGGTGAGCGGGGAGATCCACGGCGGGGCAGCGTTGTGTCATCCCTCACTATAACTCCGTGTAAACACTGGCACCCCAGTGGGGTATCCCCTTGTTGGACTCCATGGTGGGTGGAAAGCACGGAGATAAATTATCCATCGTATGGGCACCAAAAAACAAGAGGTGATGTGCGGAACAAAGTGTTGATTTAAATAGTTCATTTTCAAAAGATCGTAGATCGAAAAAAAAAAGTTTCCTTCTCATGGCATGCACATTGCCAACATTCAGGGGCTTGAGTCAACTCACCCAACCTAACTCCTTGCAAGGAAGTGGTTAACCAGAGGACTTTGCTCCGGGGAGTGACGAATATCTTCTTTTCTTTAAGTATCAGGACGTCACTGAAGTGTATAGGATCAAAAGGAATGAGCAGTGATCCGTACTTTGACCATGATCCTTATGTCTGAAAGCTCGTCCCTCCCGGAAAGAATCAGTTGTGGTTTATACAACCTCCATGTGTAATAGTATGTACCCTTTGCGCTGTTTCAAGTGCCAAAGGTTTCGGCTTAGCAACGATGTATTTCGGAGAGCCCAGTGTGTGGGCAGTGTGGTTTTTCAGTGCACGACACACAACCCTGCGCTACACTACCGCACTGTGTCAACTGTGAAGGCCACCATCTAGTCAAGTACAACCAGTGCTCTATCATTTTCCGGGAAAGAGAAATTCAGAAGGTGAGAGTCACCGAAGAGGTTTTCTTCCATGAGGCGAAACGTTGGTACCAGGCTTGAAATTCAGGAAACCTGTCATGATCCATCTCCAGTGCCCTAAAGACTTAAGTATTCAGATACGACGTATCCAGATACGTCGTGCATTCAATGTGAATATGTGATAATGCCTACAAAGAACAAAATCTAGCAAAAACAATCACTAGCCACAAATGACTTCTACTTACTCCTCGATGGAAATATATGGTAATCAGATATCGCCTCCAAACAAAACTTCGTCATCGAAGTCCCGTCTACTTTCTTCTACTTCCGAGACTTGCCTTGAGCGATCCTCCAGCCCCTGTAGTTCTCGGTCACCACTGACAAAAAAATGGGAAGTCCCCCCGATATAGGCGACAATCTCCAACAGCAGTCAGGATGACTCTATTCTTGACGAAGAGCACCACGAGAGTTCTTCAAGCTTATAGAAGGAAAGAAAAAAAAAGCTACCAAATAAATAATTCCCTACAATGGCTCTCATTAAATTTAAACAGCTTTCGTGCACATTCAGAAGAATTTAAAGTGATAATTTCTCGCCATAGACCATCGGTAGTCTACCTTCAGGAAACTTACCTTCTCCATTATCCCCTCTGTCTTCGCGGTTTTAGCACCGATCCGTTTGATCAAAATGACGGCCTTCGTGGTCACGGTGGTGTCGCTGTTCTTATCCGTGACTCCCTGTTCTCTGAAGAACATCACGTTCGAACTTTCAAACCGTATGCGTTCGGATTCACCCACCGTCCTTTTCGCTAACGGTGTGCAATATATACATTCTTCCTGGCCAAGTCGTGTGACAAGAAGAACTTGAGAAAAAAGATACAAAAGTAATAACCTTGCTAGCTCTCTAACAGAGGTACTTAGTAACGCGAGTCTTCTCTCTGCAAGCTTTTTAGCTTTTTACAAGAGACTATCATCCTCATCCTTGTCTGAGAGAAGAGGATAATACCAGTTATTCGGCTTGTAGTTGGAGATTTTAAAGTTTTTATCTTTTCTACCAATCTTTTTATGATTGATCACGTTCATTTTCAGTTTTGCGTACATTTTACGTTGCATTAAAAATGTTTTAGCTTGGGACTTTCACATTGCTTACTGCTCTTAAAATAATTTGACATGGGCGCCAGTGATCTTAGCTGTTAAAGCGCCCTGAAATCTTAATCATAATCATCATCCTAGAACCTTCCTTGACGTATCGACGATAATTCAACTTGGTGGTGGAAACTATCACAAGACATGAATGTATCCCTCGTTCGAAATAGTTCATTTCGATTGATTTAGCTTTCACTCTCAGATACTTTACTACGTAAACCAGAAAAGAGAGGAAGGCGTCATTTTTATTTTGAACAGCACAATTGTATAACCACAATAAGAACTGTTCCAAATCTCTGTGAAACAAGATGAACTACATGAAAGTATTTATTAAATCTTGTTTTCTCCTTCCTCTGGTTCCTTCGTGCCACAAGACAGCAAAAGAAAATACCGTTCTCTGATTGGATCCTGCAGTTGAGAAAGTTTCATTATAGGCAATGAGCTTATTAGTGAAGTTGGCTTGTTTGTGTCAGTACGATGTAATATTAAAACCTTTTCCAAGCCGGTAGACACACACACTGTTCCGCGCGCGATCTTTTCTTCCTCTGCCGTGTCCTATACTCACACCATACTTACACACACTTACACTCACATGCATTACACTATTACACTTGTCGGGAAACCAGTCGGGAGCTTAGAGCTTTACCCGACTGAGGCGATGCCCTGCTGCAGGAACATATCTGGTTGGGGGAAAATCTCAGCAAGCCGACGTAGGTCGGCGCCGGATCTCGCCAGCCATCAGGGGGAAGATTAGCGCCACCTCCCCCAATGAATATGTGCACTACACTTACAGCACTAATGACCTTAACAGTTGACGCTCCCGGAATCATTAATCAATCAATTAATTTTGTAAGCGTATTTTGCTCTATTTGTAAAAAAGAAAACAATTGGTGCTCTTTTTGAGAATATTTGAGAAGGGACTGTAATTCAAAATAGGACCCAAAAATTAAAATATTCACTTTAATTCAATGGGTCCTGACGTCAGTCACATACGAGAATATCAATTTTGTGCGCGGTTTTGGTTGCTGTATTTTTCACAGACACCTGACAAAAAACATTTCTACTTTCTCGCCTACCTTGTACCTTTAAAGTTGCAGCGGGAAGTGGCAATTTTTCGAAAACCAGAGGTGCTAAAACAGCACGTACTTTCTTCCTCGTATCTTCACACAAAATCACGCGAAAAAAAATTTAATTAATTTTCTTTTAAAAATTTGAAAATGTCCCGGAGGCTTCATGAAAAGGACCCCCCCAAAAAAATTAAAATATCGGTTTCAAATTCATGGGGCTACGATCGACCGGATCAATTGGAGAATATCAATTTTGGAGAACATCGGCTGAACGCAGAAAGACGGTCCGACACGCAGAAAGATGGACGGACACACAGAAAGGGGGACGGACACAGAAAGACGGACGGACGGACGCCCAGAAAGAGAGATACTGACACTGACAGACGAATGGTTTGCCGTCAATCGATTTTTCGGTATGAAGGACCCACAGAACATGAATTCTGACTACATCACGTGTTATAGGAATTTCTGCTATATTTAACAACTGGAGTTATCTATTTTTTCTTTACCAATACCCGGCAATAAGAGTTTTTTGCCGAAATTCCTTTTTTTCCCCACAGCATTACATAACTTTCTTTATATTGTGTAAGCAGTAGCGAGAAAGTAAAAAGGAAATAGTTTGCTTTTCCATGGTGTTGTAATTCCTCGTGTTATCCAACAATTGCTTTTCCTTCAAATGTTTAATTTTCTTTTTTGAAGAGGAAAGCACGCGTTAAAGTGAAATGAAAGTGTCGAAGAAAATAAATTATATTCATGGTTTCATCTTCAGTACTTTTAACTGCGTCCAATAATTTCTGCATCAAGTAGCCAGTGAATAATTGTATGTTACTTTTAGTAAACACTCTACTCATACGTGTATTATTTGTTGAGTGAATGTTTTTTGTAATGGTAAGAATTTGTGCATCGTGGTCACTGTAGCCTAAATCGTTTGTTGCAGTTTCATATCTAGTAGTGGTTGAAATTAATTATTTCATCGATTGCCTTCTTTGAATGTGGTGTGGTCTGTGTAGGTACATTTATTGTAATATCTAAGTTGAAGAGATTAATGAAATCGAAGAACTGCTCTTTCTCGCAAGATTCGACCAAACAATCAGTGTTAAAATCTCCGTGTACAACAATGGATTCAAAAAAGCGACTGCTGACTTAGTTTGGAGTTATCTCCAGTTTTTCTAAGAACATGCTATAATCTACAGCTTGCTTTGTTGGCAGCCTGTAAATGCAAAATAAGATGATTTTTATCATAGGAAAATGTACAATCGATATTAAATAAATATATATAAACATTTTCAGCGGAATAAACATTTGATTCCGTCAAGGAGATATGCTCCAAGAGCACGTACTTGCTCGTATTATTTGTAACTTTTGCAATTTTCGAAAATTCAGAGAGTTCACCGGAAACGAGACCTGCGCCATTTTATTAGTCGTTTGCTGTAAATGAGAAAAATAAAAGAAAAAATAGAGCCATTTTGGAGAAAAAATTATAAATTGCGAAGCAAAAATTACCCGAAAGTACTCTTTTTTAAATGTATTACATGTCCTTATTTAAATATCTATTTTTTAAGAACAGGTTTCATTATGGAACAAATATATATCATTAATCTTTTAGTTTTACAAAGTTGATTTTTGAAACTGTAATTTACGAAAATACAGTTTGCCGAAAGTGGGATCTGCCACGCACTTGAATATTTTTAATTCTACCTGGGCAAAAAGAAAAGTGGAACTATTTTTGCTATTATTTATAGATTGACTTCAATTAATGTAAAAATTACGCGAAAAGCACTCATATCTTCTAAAAATTGTTCATGACCGTATTTAAATAACTAGTTTTAAAACAAATTTGGTGAAAGAGAAAATATCTATCATAATATTGTACTTTTGCAATGTTAATTTTATGCAATTTTCGAAAATATAGAGTGTTTACTGGTAATGAGACCTGCGCCATTTTTGTGGCCCCTTTTCTTTCTATTTGAGTAATAAAATTAATAAAATTAAAGGAAAAAAATTGTCCTTTTCGAGAAAATAATTGCTTAAAAATTGCTAGAATTTCGCGCAAACCTACTCAGAAAGTACTCATTGTTGAAAAAGTGTTCATGAGTTTATATAAATATCTATTTTTGAAGCTCAGATTTCATTGAAGCAAATATTTCTATCTTCAGTATTGTAGTTGTAGGGAGACGCCAAAAATAAGAAGTTTTGCAAGTTTACAATGTTCATATTCATTTAATGTTCAGTTCAACAAAAATGAGTCATGAGCTATTTTTTAAGCATCCTGTGCACTATTTGGGGAAATGTTTAATCAAAGAATTTGGAGCCATTTTGAATAAATTTTGAAAGCGGTATTGACGCATCTTGTAGCCCCCCCCCCCGCAAATATTATGCGTTTTAAACTCGCAGAATCTGGAGTTCGTGCAGATTGATGGAGCAATATCAATTTTGGAGGAAATTAGTTAAATAGTTAAGCCACTAGTGTTGACCATGGACGAACAGACACATGTTTTGACGGTATCAAATACCCATAAAACGTGGATTTTGAGAACACAACGTGTTAGAGGAAGTAATTTACTGTACATAGGATCATAATATAAAGATATTGGTGAGCTATTGCGCATCATATCCTGCTTCAGCCAATGAGAGTCATTCACCAGTTTGCATCACAATATTAGCGGAATTTTAAATGCAGCCAGGTACCAAAATTATGACATTGTTACAAGTAATTGAATATATATATATATATATATATATATATATATATATATATATATATATATATATATATATATATATATATGAAGCATTTCTTCAAAAGTTGGCATGTTTTATCGCAAATACACCTTCGTGTTATTTTTGATTGGTCACTGTTGAAAATTGTCACTTTATGCCACTTTCAAATTTCTCTGAACACTTCTCGCTTGGCATGCAGCATGGCGTTCAACGTCTGGACTGACTTTTCAAACGAAGTGCAAGTGTTGTGCTCACGTGGTTCGTGATGTACCTGGGACCTCGCAGAATTAGCAAAAATCGGTGCGATGGACCAGCTCACCTATGTCTTTTCATCATGAATAGGACCATGATTCATGCACGTTTTTGAAATCGGAGCCCCTCAATACGAGTTTCTCTGACAAAAACTCTCGAGTTTCCGCTCCAGCATAACAAAACTTTCTCTTTACTAAGAAAGTACGTGGTATGACGTAAGAGTAAACTAATAGTCCTTCTGCAGCACATACTTATTCGCAAAATTTCTAAATATGCAATATTCGAAAATTCACAGAATCAATGAAAATAAGATCTGCGCCATTCTTTTAAGCATTCTCAATTGAAATTTTGTTACAAAATTGGAGCTCTCTCGGAGAAAAGTGTTAAAAATTGAACGAGTTCATTAACTTGAAGCACAAATTAATGCGCGAAAACTACTCGTTTTTTTTAAAATTGTAGAATGCCTTTTTAAAGAGCTGATATTTTTAGAGCAGATTTCATTTAACACAGAAATCTCTATCTTCATTATTGTACTTTAGCAATGTAAACTTTTTGGACGTTTCGAAAAAGAAGTGTTTGCTGGGTCTAGAGCCAATTTTTATACCGTCCTAGTTGCCTACGAAAAGAAAATTTAAAGAAGATTAGTGGCGCTACATCACACACTTTCTGGCATTATTTTTAAATGTGCCATTTTCGAAAATTCAAAAAAAAAAAATTCAACGAAAATGAGACCCGTGCCATTCTTTTAAGGGTAGGGAAAATGTTAAATTCTTTTAAATTGCCTATATTTCGCGTCAAATTACACGAAAAGTACTCATTTTCTAAAAATTGAAAATTAACTTATTTAAAGATCCGTCTTTCAGGAAAAGATTTCCTTAAGGAAAAAATGTCTATCTTCAATTGTTGTAGAATGTAGAAGTATTGTTTTAGAAAGACGCCGCCAAAAAATTGTACTTTTTAAATTTTCAAAAATCTGGGATTTCAAGGAACGTGAGACCTACACCATTCTCGTAAGCGTCCTGTACGTTATCAGAAGACAAAGTTTGATAGAAACGTTTGGTGCCATTTTTGAGGAATGTTCGAAAATGTTTTCGAGACTTCATGCAAAGCACCCTCAAAAATCAAAATGTCCGTTTGAAACTCTCGAAGCCACGAGTTCATTCAGATCGATTACAGAATATTAATTTTGAAAAAAATGGGCAGAACGGGTTAAGCACTAGCGTTGACCACCAGACGGACGAACACACGTTTTGCCGACTCGATTTTTCGGTATCAAGGACCAACAAAACATGGATTCTGACAACACCGCGTGCTAGACTATTTTTTCTATATTCAGCAACAGAATTTATCCACTTTTTTGTTACCAGGCCCGGCAATAATAGTTTTTCTGCCGAAAATTCCCCGTTTTCCGGCGCACTTAACCTCTTCTTACGAAGTGCAAGAAAGTTAAACTTAAAGCCGCTTTTGATTGAATTTTTATTTCACAGAGAATTACGCGGAAACATATTTTCGAAAACATTCACATGACCTTATTTCAAGACGTTTTTAAAGAACAGAATTCATTGAGGAAAAAATCTCTAACTTCAATATTGTAGTTGTAAGAAGACGCCGAAACACATTTAATCTTTTGCAATTTTTGAAAAATCAGAGATTTCAACGAAAATGTGACATACTTTATTGTTTTAAGCGTCCTGTATGCCATCCGAGGAAATTTTGAGAATAAAAAAAAATTAGAATATGTTGAAGCTTAATGTAAAGTTCCCCAAGAATCAAAATATCGATTTGAAACGCAGAAGGCCTCGAGCTCCGTGATATTAATCGAGGAATATCGTTTTCGCAGAAAAAGATCGTCTGAACGGTTTGGGTGCTAGCGTCGGCCACTCACAGACAGGCAAACAGGCTGACAAACAGGCTGACAAACAGGCTGACAAACAGGCTGACAAACAGGCTGACGAACAGGCTGACGAACAGGCTGACGAACAGGCTGACGAACAGGCTGACGAACAGGCTGACGAACAGGCTGACGAACAGGCTGACGAACGGACGGACTGACAGACGGGCTGACAGACGGACTGACAGACGGGCTGACAGACGGGCTGACAGACGGGCTGACAGACGGGCTGACAGACGGGCTGACAGACGGGCTGACAGACGGGCTGACAGACGGGCTGACAGACGGGCTGACAGACGGGCTGACAGACGGGCTGACAAACGTTTAACCACAATCTGTTTTTCGATATAAAGGACCGACAAATTATGAATTCTTATAACATGTTAGAGGAAGGAATTTACTATATTTAGGAACTAGATTTATCCACTATTTTGTTACCACAGCCCATGAATAAGAGTTTTTCTGTCGAAATATGTCCGATTTCCGGCGGACGATTACTGTCTCTTCTTGCGAATTAAGGGCGAGAAAGTAAAAATTGTGTTACTTTGTTAACTATTTTATATTTTGTAAATATTTTATCAGCTTTGCATGAAGGTTTTGTTTATGTAGATAAAATTAATTTTTTCTATACTTTGAAAATTTCTTCTTCTTGTTTCAGGTCAAAATACTTCCGCGGAAAACGACTGCACAATGATTACGACATTCGTGTTGAGCAAGCAGAATTTAAAGAACTTACTTTGGTGGCGAATGCAGATTCCGGTACTACTATCAGCATGGCTATATTTCGCAATGGAACTAAAGTCGTTCGATCATTTCGACCAGATTTTTTACTGATAAGACAGAATTTGCGAGATGCAGGGGAAGATTACAAGAACCTTTTACTTGGATTCAAATTTGGCGGTGTACCTAGCATCAATTCATTGCATGCAGTGTATAATTTTCAGGTAAGCATTGTACGATGCTTACCAATTTCCTCAGATTATTATGAGTATTAATTTTTTCCTGGAATAAAGAAATGCCCTATTATTGCCAGTCATGAATAAATAATATAATTGTTATCTGTTGCTTTTTAAAGAGGTTGAGCTTTATTGGGTTATAATTATTTCATATGATGCAATTGATAACCGTTGAAATGTACCTACGATTATTTCACCTTCTGTGGGTTGTTACGTGGGGCCACACTAAATCCATGTATGAGCCATTCCACGTCCAATCGCACAACCCGTCGAGGTGGGTTGGTCCACGTCCTGACGGGGGGATACAGAGCATTCCTTTCCTTCACAAGACATTTTTCTTCTCCCCGTTGTACATTCTCATTCTTCTATACCAACCTGTACCTTTTCTCCTCCCTCTTCTATTTCACTGGCTTCCTCTGTATGCTGAACGCCCTCCCATGTGTTTGCCGTGCATGGCGACCCGTGTCGGAGGGAATGTATGTCCTGGCGGTTGACGGGCCAGCCTGTTTCCCAATTACTCTCCTCGTGCTCCTTTTTTCTTGGCATCCAGGGATACGTGCTCTTACGTATTTTGGGGAACATTCCTTGTAGGTCTCAATACACTTGCTTTGGCTACGGACTCTTCAAGACGGGCGGTCGGGAGCTAACCCACTCCCGATCTACCGGCTTGGACTAGGTCTTGTATTGAACTCCTGGGTGAGCGGGGGGATCCACGGCGGTGCAGCGCTGTGGTAACCCCCCACTATATCCCCGTGGCAACCCTGGCACTCCGATGGAGTGTCCCCTTGGTGGGCTCCGTGGTGGGTGGGGACCACGAGGATGAATCTGATATCCTCCTAATGGATAAAAATCTACCTCCCGCCCTCTTCCATAAGGAAGAGGAGATTTGTTGGTGAAACAGTATATCATGAGGGTTTTTTTGTAATGACTCCGACAGACCTACTAAGCCCCGCTTTCTCGTCATGTCATGTAAAAGAGATAATGAAACTATGAAGAGTGTCAGCCCAATCAAACTTGCCAGAGAAATCGAAAAGTTTGGCAAATTTCAGGCGGTGGCTCGTCAAAGAAACGGCATAATCCTTTTCGAATGTCGCTCTGACGAACAGATCAGCAAAATCACTGACCTAAAAGAAATAGCCGGCCTCCAGGTGCATGTGTCCGCCCACCCGACCCTAAACCTCTGCAAGGGCGTGGTAAATCACGAATACTTCTCAACCGAATCGGAAGAAAATTTGAAAGAGATTTACAGGATTCAGCGGAGAGTAAATGGGGTACTCACTCCTACCTGAACTCTGATACTGACCTTCGATCGTCCATCTCTACCAGAAAAGATATCTTGTGTTTTCTGTAATCTCCGTGTCAGGCGGTATGTTCCAAACCCTCTGCGCTGCTATAAATGCCAGAGGTTTGGCCATACGCAACCTCGCTGCATGAGCGCCGCAGTCTGCGTGCACTGTGGAAGGGAGGCTTGTAACGACTCTAACTGCTCCGCAGAGGCAAAGTGCGTGAACTGTTGTGATAAACATCCTTCAAATTCTAACCAGTGCCCCATTTTCGTAAGAGAAAGAGAGATCCAGAAGATCAGGGTCTCTGAGAAAGTTTCCTTTCCAGAGGCACGACGCCGTTACCAGACGCGAAACCCCGTGGACATGGCCCGAAGTTTCGCTGACACCGTAGATTTTTTATGTTGACATAAGAAAGTAAATTCTGAAACCCAAAAGCCTAAAGCCTCCACTTTGCGCGGTGCTGCCTGCCAAGTGTCCTTTGATGACATCGGCAGAGATGCCTATCCCAAATCTGAAACAAAAACGGAAACCAAAAGCATAAATATTTCAACAAACACTCAAACGCATCCAGAGAAGCTGAGGCCGACAGGCCCTATTGCTAGATCTAGGTCGCCTGTCTCAAGGGACCGTGGTGTCCAATACATGCAACCCTCTCTAGCAGTAGTCAAGATGACTCTGCTGGGAATGAGGAACTCCGCTTGAACTAACCCATTACTCTCCAACAGAGAAGAAAAAAGAAGAAAAAGAAACCCACACTAGAATTTTAAAAAAATTAAAATAAATAAAAAAACCAAAGAGCCGACCTGGATGGCCGAGGTGGCTAAGAGCATGACATATGCGCATCGTACCGACTCAGCGCTTCGGTCCGAAGGGGCGCGGGTTCGAGTCCCGCATTGGGCATGGCTGTTTGTCCCTTGACTTTGTGTGTGTGTTGTCGCGGAGGGCCTCGCGTTCTGCTGACCCCAGATCAGAGGAGCCAGCAAGTGTTTGTCTAGTGTATGGTCGAATATGCGTCCCTTCGGGACGTAAAGAGCAACCGGCTGTCGGTTGGATACAAGCCCTAGGAAAAAAAACCAAAGATCTAGAAACAATGGCTCTCCTCTCATGGACCTTAAATGGCTTTCTTACCCGTTTGGACAAATTAAAGATAATAATGTCTATGCATAGACCCGTGGTTATCTGCCTGCAGGAAATACATCTCCGTCCTGAGCACTCCCTCTCCCTACGTGGCTTTTGTTGCTACAGGCAAGACGTAGACGAAGACGATGGCCTCCTCGCCTATGGCGGAGTCGTCACTTTTATCACAGACTCTCTGGTATGTAAAGAAATAGCCATACGAACCACTCTCCAGATATCATGCGTTCGTGTGAATTTCCGAACTATTTCTGTTACCATTTGATCACCCATGAATCTCCTTCGCACTCTTACTGGTAGCTCTTGGGGCGCAGACCGGGTTTGTCTTCTGCGTTTGTATAGAACTCTCATCCGCCCTATCTTGGATTACGATTGCATAGTGTATGGGTCAGCGTCTCCATCAACTCTCCGGCCATTAAATACCATACACAATGCTGGCATAAGGATTAGTACAGGCGCCTACCGTACGAGTCGCATCGAATGCCTCTTGGCCGAGGCTGGAGAACCATCCCTGAGCCGAAGGCGAGATATTCTGATTTCCTTCTATGGCGCGAAATTATCCAATGTTGATACTCCCTCGCGTCAAGCAGTACTCCATCCAACTCACTTGACTTCATATGCGCTTAGACCGTCATTACTCCATCCCCTGGTGGTCCGTCTCCGTATGCTTTTACAGAAACTTCATATAAAACTATCCAACCCTGTGAAACCCCCCCGAAACCTTGTCTCCACTTGGAAACTACACCGGCCGATAATAGATCTTAGACTGTCTAATCTTCCTAAATCCTTAATTCCCCCCAGTACATTCTTATCGGAATTTGAGGCGATAAAATCTACGTATCCTGGCCATTACTTTATTTACACCGATGGCTTCTTGAAAAACGGCAAAGTCGGATGTGCCTTCTACTGCAGTAGAGCCACGCAAGGTTTTCGATTAGCCTCTTCGTGCAGCGTCTATACTGCAGAGAAGTATGCCCTCTTAGAGGCAGTTAAATTTGCTGGATCGATGTCGCTAAAGAAAGTAGTGATCTGCAGTGATTCCAATAGCTCTCTTGAATCCATCTCCCCGTTCTCGTCTTGTGACCCACTGACAATGACCATCCAACAGGAAATCCACCATCTCTTGGTCCGCCACTATATTTTAGCCTTTTTTGTCCCTGAGCACGTGGGAATAAGAGGAAATGAAATAGCTGACCAGGCAGGAAAGTCTGCCTCGAAAAGAGAATTAGACATCTTCACAGTTCCCACGGAAGACTCTTTATAAAACGCTCTATCCGCAGTGAATGACAGAGTGGCATAACGAGAGGGAGCGAGACGGAACCAACGAGAGCGAGCGAGCGAGTACGCGAGAGAGTGAGAGCGAGAAAGAGCGAAGGAGTAAGAGAGGGAGAGAGCGAGATAGACAGCAAAATTGGAATTGAAGGGAGGTTTTTAATCATGATGTAAAACGGATTTGAAACTTAGTTTTGACGTATCTATGACGAGTTGTCATTCATTAGCACGGTGCATTAATACAAGTGTTTGCATTTAGCCGTTTACGTTATGGAAGTATGTGAGGCTTTCTTCGGATGAAAAATACTGAATGTACTGGAAGGCGATGATGATGACGACGATGATGTGTGAATATGGGCTGTCTGGTGTCGTTGGTCAGTAAAATCCATTGATGCTATTGTGATCAAGCATCTCAGCTTACGTTTTGTGATTGATTTACGTCTACATCATGATCATTTAATTCTTCTTGAGAATATGGGGTTCGTTCACATTAGAAATTATTGTTGTCTTCCGAATAATTGTTGTCTTCCGAATGTACTTCTTCGCCTTCTTCCTGCTCTAAAACATATTATTCTGGGAGAACAGAATTAGGAAAATATGGATCATGAAAAACTGGTTGCATTGCAGAAGATAAATTGCGATACACAATTGCTTTCTTTTTCTTTGCAGAGATACCCACTATTTTGGTGACACAAACATACTCGTAACATACCGTCATTTAGGTGATGTAATTAAACTGTCATCGAACTGTTGCTCCCTCCAAATCATTGGTTCATAAAAAGGCATTCATGAACGAGAGTCTTTAAGCCACTGACGTAATTCATTTTCAAAAGATACGCAGTGCGTATGACGTAGCATTTTCTTGCCCTGATCGCAAACACTGCACCCAAAATACAGGTTGTATGCTGTTTTTATAAGCCAGGTAATGTCTTCTCTGATGATTTGCAGTGAACTCGTCACGTAAGTTACAGAAATTGCCTGGTACATTCATACATTTACGTGACATTTTCATATATTTGTCTATTCAAGAAGTATACGCACCTCACAATCAAACTTGGGTGAAATATGCGGTGTGAATTCAACAAAAAGACATGATGGCAATTACGCACACGCAATTCACTTTCCAAGAAAAATAGATCTTTCAACAATGAAGCACGACGGCTACAGTTTTCCATTGTTAAGATGTATGTATGAGGAAACATGAGTTACACAATGCATTTTTTATTTATTTATTTATTTATTTATTTATTTATTTTATGTCAAAAAACAGTTAAAAAACTGCGCATGAGCGGACGGAAAAACTAGTCGTGTTTCACAAATTATCTTAGACAACAATGACATTCAAATATTTCGGCGAAACCATAAGTGATAGCCCAAAACTGATTAGAGTTCTGAATTCAGCATAAAAATGCTTTTAGGCCACGTTCTGCTTTTGGACACAGAGGTCCTTGTTGATCAATGTTATATTTTGCGTTTCTTCAGTGTGAACTAATTTCTTGTGCGTTAGATAACCACATACGATAACTAATAGGCCCCGGCAGTTTCTTTCCTTAATATAATGGCGAATGCCACTAGTGTTGTGGAGCTAAAATGTTCCTTATTTGGATATTTATTTATTGATTTAGATATTTATTTATTTAGTCAAAAACAGTAAAAACTGTATGTGACGTATGGGGTAGAAAATCATCTGCGCACGCTTCCTTGAATTTCAGAATCCCTTCCCAACAATTTAACTATTTATAGTTGAAAGATGAAATAATAATAATAATAATAATAATAATAATAATAATAATAATAATAATAATAATAAAAATTTAAAGGGCGAGAGATTAACATTTCAAAAACTAGATATTTTCGTTTCCGAGTTATATAAAAATTATTTGTAACGGTAAATGAACTGCAGATTTGATTCTTCTGTATTGCTAATAAAATAGAAACTCCCCCTATGCTCTACTACCACTACAAGCAAAAGTGCCTAAAGGAAACCTCAACGAAACGTGCGCATAGTGAAGCTACATTTACGTCCAGAAGCAAATCAAGGGGCCATCTCAGCATTCAGGGAAGGACAGATTCAGATCAGGGAGACTGGACAAAAACCCGGTCGAGATGGGGGTCATTGACCCGGAAGCTGAAGTACATTACTTGTTACATGCGTATTAAGTCTTTTAAAAAAAATTATACAATACAAATATAAACTAGTTCATTGTACTATATCATTGTTTTGTTTAAGTAAACATTATTCATTTGCGTTTATTATTTCTGGGCGTGCTGTTCGAACTGAAGCTTCTGTTACTTTCATTTTAGCCACCTCTCGTTAACAATCTTCTTGCTTTACCCGATAAATGATTGTTCACGAATTGACATGTTGGTTTTCTTTCACTCGGATGTGGTAATTGCCCCTCACGTGCCCCCTCGTAACTAAAAAGTATTTTAGGGAACAGTGGGTATTTCATGAGCTGTCGTAAAACACATTCTGCTTCCGCAATCAATGCAATATTATAGGGGCTGTTTTTGCAGAACATGACACACGATGCTCTGTGGAACATGGAAGACGCGAGATACGGTCTCGAGTACCTCTCATAGAGTTCTGGCAGTTGAATGTGTATTCTTGCGTTTTCCTGCTCTGTGGGCGATGTGAACGCATGGCACTGTCCCGATGCCAGAGATCAATCGTAAAAACATTTCAGAACGAAATGGATGGCGTTTTGGGAAAATTTCTGTTTGTCCGACTTTCTTGCGTTGCAGGTAGGATATAGTACATTAGTTGCTTGTCAGTTTTTTTAATTGAATAGAGAGCATCGTTGGCTGATTCAAATGTTAGTCTGTGCCACGATACAATCCTCGATATGACTAAGCAAGAGACTAATGCACGATGGCGTCATGTGACACGAGCGGCAGTGTCACGGTTAGAACGCGCTTGTTTGCGCGCGAGTCTTATGAAAGTATTGTGTACCCCGGTGTATGCAAGTTTTTTCTGTGGAAGAAATGTTTCCTATTTTTTACCCTATTTTACCAACACAATATTAGTATATTTTGTTGTCAAATGGGGCATATGATGATTCCACTTTCTTACGGTTAACTACGGTCCACGCGTAGGAATGGTGGACGAGCAACCTGATGTGTATTGCAAAGACTCCCTAATGCACTTGTCAGCCTACGGCTCCACAAAATGAAACAGGCGAAAGCATCAGTTCGAACTGCGCACCCAGAAATGTGCATTAAACTCGACGAACAGTTTTGCTCCAAAACACTTTTGTCATGTGTCATGATAATAAGGACTGCAGGGGAAAATTGGATATTATCACCGTACGCAGCGTTGCCATACAATGCAGTATGGTTATTTGAGAAGTTATTCCGAGAATTCCGTTGTAAGACAGCGACAAGGGAGAAAAGATGAGGCGGCTTTATTTACTTAACGTTAATGTTACTATGTCTCCATTTTCAATAAAATGGTACATTACACGTTATTAAGGCCGGGAAGAATATATAAACAGATATACATAAGCTGGACTTTACGTAATGATATCGTAGTTTCGTATGCATTCATAAAGCGATATATCAGATGTCATTTAATTCTGGATGTTGAACTTGCACGTGAAGTTATCCTTGCTTATCTGTATGATGTACTGAAAATAATGCGAGAAAGGATGTGTTTTTGTAGCTCCACTAGTTCGAAAGAGAAAAAGTGTACCTTTCTGATAAGTGGTATCAAAAACTACTCGTTCCTCTCCTGAATTCAAGCACCAGCATGCGAAGGAGTATTTTGTACAACTTTTTGACGTCTTCAATTTGCTGCTGTTCTATAGTTCAATCGATTGGTCTTTGCGTTGTCACTGTGATTCATTTTATGTTAATATATCAAGATCAATGCGGCGTTGTTCAGAAAAATCAACTGATTTGAAAATTGGCTTACGCGTGTTTAAGCATGATTATTGTTGCATGGAATATATCTACTGTATTCATGTCATGATGTGTAAAATAGGTTACCAAGGGAGGGGTTGTTATATCAGACTGGAACGGACAGAGGAATACAAGAAATTGTATAAAATGTATAACTATGTGATTATGAATAAATAATATATTTTTTTGTTGAGAATAATTAATTAGTTACTTAATGATTGGACATCAATGAAGAGCAGCAAACAATGTTACATGCAAAGAGTTCAAATTGAATATTTTTTACAACTTCGTTCATGGTATCAGAGCGCCAGAAGATATTTGATACATCAATGGATAACTTCTAACTAAAAAAATGGAAATTTTCAATCCAACAAATTTGGAAATGTGGGGCGTAAGAATTATTTCAGTATTAAAAATTAAACAACAACATTATCCTCTCCAAAACACGATGTAACAAATCTGATAGCTTTCCAAGAGTGGGAAAAATGAGTATAGGACAATGAAAGAAGTAATCGGAATAATAAATTTAGTAGTATCGTCTTCAATATTAATGACTATGAGAGGAATAGATATGGAGCAAAGGAATTACTAAAAAGAAGATGCGTCGGAATACATAGTAATTGAAAAGTTCAGTTAAAAATAGCGCTGGTAAAATGTCACCAAGAGAATCAATTGAGGAATATTCAACACTCATTCACATGTTAGTAAGCGATTTAAAGGAACTTGAAATTATAATAGAAGAAAATGAGATTATCGGATGCATAATAGGAGGACTGCCCGAAAATATAGCGCAGTAATGACTAGAGATCGGATTTTTATGTAATTACATTTTTTTGTCTTTCTACTTACCGATATCAAATTTCTAATCTGGGTGAATCGGCCCTGTATTCAATTTTTTCGTTACATATTTTTACATATTTGGTACTCTACTACATATTTTACATATTTTGGTATTTTCACGAAATATTTTTATTATATTAAATTTATTCAATTTTATTTCATATTTTTTATGAAAAGAAATATTTTTAAAAACAATCAGCATATTATTACTGCGTGCGCCATGTACCGCATGCGAAGACGCGTGATGTTCTCACAGTCCCGCGCGTGTGCCTCAGTAGTGGGAAGGGCGCGTCAGCGACTAAGATCATTTTCACCTTTAGTGACAAGTGATTTTGTGACAAGTATCACTGACGTCGCGGATTGTGAATTTAACCTTAAGTTTGGAGAAACATTGGCGATTGCCAAGTGTACCATTCAATGAGAGTGCTTCACGTTGCAGTGATGTTAGCTAGTCGTAGGTATCGCTAGTTTGTATGATGTCTAGTGCGGTTGCAAAACTACAGTTCTGAATAGCAATAGATGAAACTTTTACTACTAACGGGAAAGTTGTATGGTGCGATGTGTATTATTGTGTCAATTTATGCTCTCCAAATTATTATTAAGTTGTTTGTATTCTTTTTAAAATTTGTTTAGGAAATTTTTTATGAATGTAATTTCGTATTATGTAAATGTGTTTTATGATTAGTGAATTTTGATATTACATATTTTATCCAATTTTACATTTTTATTACATATTCTTACTGTTTTCATTACATATTTATGCACATATTTTGATGTTCCATACTACATATTTTTCCGGTCTCTAATAATGACAGCAATAACAACGAATACCAGTGCCTCGATGTGTTAATTAATTTTGATCATCGACGAGATATCTATAAAGAAAATAATCACAATCCTTCTATCAAATTTAAAGGGAAAAATACAAGAATGTTACAACTGCGGTAAACCAGGACATTACGGGAAATAATATTTGTTTCTAAGAGACAGGAAAAATAAATAGAATAGTAATAATATATCAGCTTTCATATTCAACAAGTATTAAAAATAATACCCCTCATGGAAATGAACATAATGAATATTATTAAGCACGCAATAAAGATTGTTGGTGCAGTATTTCAGGTGCTACGCAAACAAACGAATATCATGGGATAAACAGCAGATACGAACATGTACAAATCATTTCTCACAACAATAATATATTATAATCTGTTAACCCTTATCCAGGCAACCAATGTCTGTTGGACTCAGTGGGTTATATTTACTCTCATATAATGTGAACTAAAAAGTTTCTGTCTGTACGCTTTCGTGATTTTGTTTCTTATCTATTGGAGCGTCTACGTACATTTCACTAAATTTGATCAATAAACAATACTGAAAGTATTTATTTCATTTTAAAGTAACGTAACCGGGCAAGAAGTGTCCGAAGAACACTAATGTGTACAGAGACAACGGTTCGCAATTTCTAATTTGACACAATAAAAATAACGTTAGTCTTTTGTTTATTTGGTCTGTTGGTTGTCAAAAACTGGACGCCTCGTATTGTTGTGCAACTAATATATTCTTTCGATAAGAGAACGGTTGGTGATTTCCATTGTGTCACAACCACGAGGCCTCTCGGAAGGAGACTTAGCTCCTATGCTGAAGCATGGCGGAGGTATGTACCAACAGTATTTTGGAATAAGTTTTATAGCCCACCTGTAGAGCCCACCTGCAGAGCAACAATGGGACTCAATCGTTTCAAGTGCTTACTTTTCTACGAATTGATGAAACCACGCGGTTTATAATACGTCGGACTGAGAATGGACGTGTAGAAGAAGTACAATGGGAATTTGAAAATGCATTACCAATCTGAAACAGACATTACTGTCGACGAAATACTAATTCCATTTCGGGGCAAATGCCCATTCAAACGGTACTGACCATTAAAACCAGACAAGTATGGTATGATGGTGTTGTCGGCCAGTGATGCTAGAACTTCCTCTCAAAGGTTTGCCATATACCGGGAAGGGAAACGGTGAAAGAGTGCTTCCAGGTTTGAGTGGAAGAGTGGTTAAACATCCTCGCCGAAACTTATCAAAGAACCTATGAGGATTTCACGTGTGATAATTACTTCACGGGGAAGACCCTCGTAGAACATCTTCTGAAAAATAGACACAGTCTTGTCGGAACTGTTCGAAAGAACAAGAGATTTATTTATCGAGAATTCCAGTCTCACGAAAGTCGTCCCGTGAATTCATTTATTTTTGGCTTTTCAAGGTAATTTACTTTCATATCGTTCGTTTCGAAGAGGAACACACCAGTCCATCTTCTTTCCACAGTGCACCATACAGATACTTACACAGAAGACACAGGTAATCAACCGGAAATAATACTTCATTACAATTCAACGAAAGGTGGAGATGACGCACTGAACTAACTCGTATACTCATTTTCGTGTCAAACAAAAACAAACATGACCAAACAACAAAAACAACTACAAAAACAAACTGTATGTTGCTGGGGTGGCAGCATTTGTCATCTGCTCAAATGTGATCAAATGTGGCCTACTTGGAATATGCGGAAACACAATGCTGGAAATTTATTCTTGCGTGTGGTATCAGACGGCTTCATTCAACCACACAATGAAAGGAAAAGTTCTACGGAACACAAACGAAAGACACTTTCAACTCTAAAGGAACTGGACAAAAACAATTATATTGCATCGTCTCAATTGAGTAGTTCTACAACGTGCTCACCAGGAAAGAAAAATGCATGTCACTTGTGTTACTACGCGTGAGGTCGCACTCAGAAAAATTGTTGCAGCAATTGCCACCTGTCAGTCTGCAATGAGCACAGTAATGTAACCCGTTTCTGCAAGAATGAACTAATTTAATAAAAATGTGATTTCATAGAGGTGAAGAGAAACTTTCTCAATGTGCGTTGTGTGCTGCAAAAAAATGTACTCCATTATCACTTGTAGGCTTTTGCAATAAGAAAGGAATTATTTTGATTAATTATTCATTGTCCCTCATTATTTTCAAATCCTACAACAATTAAAACAATAGGTGTGCAAGAGGTGAAGAAAACAACAGTGGAAAACATTGGTTGTACAGTAGTGTCTGGTGGACACTGCTTGCCCGGATATGTTTTGAAAGTACCTTGCTGGGGGGGGGGGGGTAATGTTGAATGGCTACTTGGGTCAGCGTGCTCATCTCACATGGCCACATTAATCTTTTATTGTAAATGAGAAGTAATTGATATTTCTACGGCAGAAAAAGAAATATACAGTCTACTCCTTCATGGGGAAATGTTCATGTGAGAACGTAGGTTTCCGCAACCGGAATCAGCAGCTGACCACACAATGTCCTAGGCACAGGTGCAAGGTCCTAGGCACAGGTGCCAACGTCTCGACCGCCATTCTGCGACCTTCATCAGGGCGAAATGCATTTGTGGAGAAGATATGTGAGAACAAAACCAGAGAAAAGTCATATTTAAGATCAGATAATGGCACTGAATTTACAAATATAAGATTTACACATTATTGTAAAAATAAGTTTATAAAAAAAGAATTCACTACTATTTACTCTCCACAGAGTAACAATTGCGGAAGGGGTTAATAACCACAGCACGTATTTTCCTCTTAGGTAAAAAATAAAACCCCAATGGAAAAATGGAGGGGTAAAAAATTTCTGGTGAACCATTTAATAATATTCGGATATAAAATATTCTTATGCCTCTTGGATGGCGCATGGGCAGCGTACTAGCTTCCCGTGCTGTGGTCCCGGATTCGATTCCCGGTCGAGGCAAAAATAGAGCTGTAACTTTCCTTTACAATCGTCCCAGTTTCTGTAGCTGTGTGACGAAGAAAAGCTCAAGCAGGCGGATCTTGCTAGCTACGGTGAAGAGATTACGTCATGTTTGCTTTATGTTTTCTTACCCCCAAAGCATGGGAATTTAATTAGGCCCAAGCATGGGAGACACTGGTAGCTGGCCGGCGAAGTCGGACTACCGACCCAATAACACCAAATACATAAATAAAATTTTTATATCCAAAACAACAAATTAAGTTCGTAAAAATGTAGTTTATTACAACACACTTTTACAAGAGAATGTACCATGGACCAGCGCAAGTGCCGTATAATCCGTAGATATACCGTAAAGAGTCGGGGCAAGTCGCCGATTGCCAGTGGATGTCCAGAAAAATGTGCCGAATTGCCAAAGGTCTAGGAGAGAAGTCCGTAATCTTGCTGGTCACCGCTCACTACACTTGCACTATATATCACAATACTTCGCCTTACGCCGGGATCGCTTCGAGTGACTCCGGCTCCCGGAGAGGGCTTATTTAAACCCCCTCAGGGCTGAAGCTTCGCCGGCCAGCCCGACGGTACGGCCGATGGCGCGTTGCAGCGCGTCGACCGAAGCGTGACGGCTGCGCGCGCTCCGCCCGCTCCACGCGCTCCGCTCTCTCCCAGCCTCCGTCCGTACTTCTCTGAGGCGATGACGTCCCGCCGCTGAGCTCCTGCGGCGGGTCTTTCAATGGCGCGCGGGCGGCCATTGCAAAAATATTCTTCGGAAAGACATTAAAAACATAAATTTGATAGGTAAACAAGGTATTTTTGTTGGATACTCAAGAACAAAGAAAGCATATAGAATTTATGTTGAAGAAAACAAGATTATTGTAAGCAGAACTGTAGTATTTATTCAAAAAGAAAATGGATACTGCAATGATTCAACTGCCAAATTTCAAGAAATCAATACATTAGATTACATAAATATTCATAATTTATCATGAAGAAAACAAAAACACATTCACATTTGAATTTGAAGATATCATTATCCGACAACCGATTTAATTAATGAAGGTATTAATACTGAAAGTTCCGAGGAATTTGACATCAATCATAAAGAGAGTCAAACATTTCGTAGTATTCCAATAAATATTAACTGAAAAGCAGAAGACATACCATTGAATCAAAGTGAATCTAATACTATAACATAAAGAGTCTAGAGAAAGAAAACAACCTGAAGGATACCAAGCCTATACTACCAATGAAATTATTCCAACAATTTTTAAAGAAGTAAATGTATGCAATGATGAGGAATGCGTCGAAACAATTCATAGAGAACTACTCTTTAAAGAATTATAATGTACGGGAAATAGTTGATAAACCAGACTGTGTCATGAAAGGAAAATGAATATTTAGTTTATAGTTGAAGGAAGAAAAATTATAAAGCCTGGCTAGTAGCAGAAATATCGAAATTGAAAATAGAAAACAATTATGAAGATTTTTTTAGTCCAGTAAGAAATCAGAATTATCTAGATTGTTTATTGTCAATTGTATTAAAAACTGCAGTGTAAAATTTGTAGACGTAGAAACAGCCTATTTGAATTGAAATTTAAATAGGAAAGTTTACGTGAGTCGGCCTGGATGGCCCAGCTGGCAAAGAGCGTGCTGCGACTCAGCGTTTGGGTCCGAAGGATCGCGGGTTCGAGTCCGGCCTAAGGCGTTATTAGTCTCCTGTCTCTCATGCAGGTGTTGTCGCGGAGGGCCTCACGTTTTGCTGACCCATGATAAGAGGAGCCCGCAAGTGTGAGATCTAGTGTATGGTCGAATATGCGTCCCATCGGGTTGTAAAGGATAACCTGCTGTCGGCTGGATGAAAGCCCTAGAACAAAAAGAAATTACATGAGAGTGCCCAAAGGATTAAATATAGAAGATGGAAAAATACTTAAATTGTATAATAGTTATTATGGACTTCCTGAAACGGGAAGATGTTGGTACAATAAGTTTTTAAATATATTGAAGAAAATGGGTTTGGAGAGAATAAATTAGATCCTTTTGTATTTAAAGGAGTCAATAATGGAAAATTTATAATTATAGAAGTATGTGAAGATTATTATTATTATTATTATTATTATTATTATTATTATTATTGTTATTATTATTATTATTATTATTGGAGAAGTAAACGAAGAGACAAACTGATTAATGCATTGAAAAATGAATTAACTGTTAAGGAAATAATGGAAAATGTTAAATATTTAAGTATTGAAATCAAAATAAATTTAAATGTTTTTATTTATCTCATCTCTCTATTATATTGAAAATATTTTGAGGAGATTTGATGTATCAGAATGTAACCCAGTCAAGAATCTAGTAAAAAAGGTTTATCATTAGATCAATAGGAGATTCAAAAAGCGTTCATAAATTGAAATACATGGAAATATCGTATTGGATGTATACATTACTTAGAGGAAGTTGACCTGATTTAGCATTAACCGTAAGTAAATTATCGCAATATGCTAAAGAGGGAAATACATATGAATGCTTCAAAAATATGAAGATACATTCAAGGAACTAAGAACTATACATTACACATAGAAAATAAAATGAGAAAGCTAAATATAAGCTCTGATGCAAGTTGATGCACTACTGAAGATTGTAAATCTTTTGGATGACACATAATTAAAATTGGTAATAGTTTAGTGTAATGGAAAAGTAACAAGCAAAAGTGAGTAACATTATCTACAATTAATCAGAATTAGTTACATTATGCAGTTCAACATGTGAATAGAATTGGATCATTCAATTATTAGAAGAATTGGAACAGAATGAATTGGTTATGAAACAGGTTCTAATTAAAATAGATAGCAAAACTGTATTGGATTGATGTGAAATTACCAAAGTGAATGCTAGAAACAAGCACCTAAAACCAGAATCGGCCAGTACAGAATTCTATTGGTGGTGCCCGTTAGTGATGCTACATCGATAGCATCAATTATCGGTGTTCAAAATCAAAATATCGATCAGAAACCATCGATCCGGTAATCTCATGAGGTCAGAGGTTCCTAAGTTTGCCGAAGAACGGTACGGGAAGCAGAGGGGAGACCTTACGCCCACAGACTAAACACTCGTTCAAACGAATTACTACAAAGAAAAATAATTTGAAGAAACGATATTTTATACACATATTTCTGGTGAACATTTTTCCCCTTCCTTTTCATTGGTGGTGCCATGGCACACTGGTCGCTACTGCATAAAACGTAAATTTTACTACTTTAGAGATGAAAAAGAAAATGGTGATATTATTCATCAATACGAGAAATCAGAAGACGTGGAAGAAGATGTAGCGACAAAAGACTTAACACTAGAAGGACCGGGTGTGTCAAAATGACACATTTGCGGGACATACTACAACATTGTGCTAGAGTTTTAAAAGTTAGAAAACTGATTCTTTGTAAGTGCTTTCTATTGTGCACGAGCTTCATGTGTTGTAAAGCCCAATTCTGTGAGTTTCTTAGAATTGGAAAAAATATTGGATATACCTAGAAGGACCGTAATGTGTCATATTGACACAGTATACTTTGTTGTCTTGCTATCACAGTTTTTGTCTCAAATTCTTGTTTCCAGGAGGAAGTGTTATAGCTCTTGTTTTCAAACTGATAAGACCTTCCTTTGCCTTCTTGAAATTCGATGCGTGATGATAGCGAGCCGTTCAATATCGCCGGGTACATCCTGTTCTTTTCGAATCAACAGTAGTTGTTATAGAGATGTTTTCGTGTGCAGAACATATTTAGAAGCCGTGAGTGCGAGTAAAACTTTTTATAATGAGTTCAGGAAAAGGACTGAGCCCAAAAGAAATACTTCGACAACTTCAAAATCTTCCTGAAGTAGACAGTGAAGGTGGCAGTGAAAGCGATGTAGACATTTCTGACGAAGAAAATGACAAGAATGACGAAATCACGGGTATTTCTTCGGATTCTGACTGTGATATAGATTCTAATGAAGAAAAAGAAGAAGAAGAAGAAATTTCCAGTATTCTCCAGGATGTAGGAAAAGCGGCAGACGGAACTCAATGGGTGAGTTTACTTGATCCTCATGTTCATGGCAAACACATGTCGCATAATATTCTCTGTGTTGCACCGGGACCTACTAAACACCCACAGAAAAATATAGCTGAAGATTCTCCCCTCAGCGCCTTGAGATTGCTGATAAACGATACATTTTTTAACACTATTTTGAAATGTACAATAAAGAAAGCTCAAGTTACTCATCCACATTGGATGTTATCAAAAGATGAATTATTGGTATTTCTTGCATTGATTTATGCCCGAGGAGCTTTCGGTCACAGACACCTACCTCTAAAAATTTGCTGGTCACAAGATTATGGTATAAATATATTTTCAAAGTCGATGTCAAGAAACAGATTTCTTGAAATTATGAAATTCCTTAGGTTCGACTTGCTGGATCAAAGAAGGGAACGACTGAAAAAAGATAAATTCGCACTTGCATCAAGTATCTGGGAAATCTTTGTTCAAAATTCATGTGCTTGTTTCAATCCAGGGGAGAATTTGACTATTGATGAACAACTCTATCCCACAAAGTGTAGATGTAGGTTTCTGCAATACATGGCGAATAAACCAGACAAATTTGGTATAAAGTTTTGGATGCTGGTTGATAAAGAAACTAAGTATTTTCTAAATGGCTTTCCATACCTTGGAAAAGACGAATCAAGACCTCAATCTCAGTCGCTTTCAGAAAATGTGGTACTAAAATTCACGCAACCTTACTGGGGAAGGGCTTGAACGTGACCTGCGATAACTTTTTTTCTTCCGTGTCACTGGCAGAAAAGCTGAAAAAGAATAAAATAAGCTTCGTAGGTACAATGAGAAGGAATCAGCGAGATCTGCCACCTGAAGCAAAAGCGCTCAAAAAATCAAGGGAGTTGTATCACACAGAATATTACAAGAACAACTTTGGTCAAATTCTTAGAGACTATAAGTGCAAAAAGAATAAAAATGTCCTAATCCTGAGCACCTTACATGACAGCATCATCACCCAGAACACTGGGAAGAAGAAGCCGGAGACGGTTTTGTTTTATAATAAAACCAAAGGCGGAGTCGATGCATTGGATCAGATGGTTCGTATGTATTCAGTGCGCGCAGGAACAAGAAGATGGCCAGTTCACATTTTATACAATATTCTAGATATTGCAACAATAAATGCGTGGATATTGCTCAAGAAAGTTGCAAGGAAAAACATTAGTAGATTGCAATTTATTCACAAGTTTGTTGATGAAATATTGTCAGAAAATGTTAAATCTTCCCCCTCACGGTTAATAAAAAATACAGCTACTTCTAGTCA
This sequence comes from Teleogryllus occipitalis, assembly GCA_011170035.1. Lineage (NCBI taxonomy): Eukaryota > Metazoa > Arthropoda > Insecta > Orthoptera > Gryllidae > Teleogryllus > Teleogryllus occipitalis. The sequence goes on along the minus strand of BLKR01004402.1, from coordinate 52,720 downwards.
TTTGAAAAGGAAGCATTGCCAAGGACAGAATTAGTGTAAAAACCTTACTTCTACTACATGTTGTGTGTGTGGGAAGTTTGTTTGTGGAAAATGTTGTGAGAAACAATCAATATGCATTAACTGTAAATATTTTTTTTCTATATTATTATACACATAAAATATTCAAACATAAACTAACAGAGATTCATTAGTGTTTTCATTCATTTCTCTGAATTGTGTCTAATAATTCAAGTTCTGTAATATTTTTTTACAATTTAGTATTTTGTAACTTCATAATTGCTTAAATATAATGTATTAAATTATCCAGAAATATGCCCATTTATTTATTTATACTCTTTTCAACATAGTAAGTGAGAAAAATGTATAATTTTAGCTTTTTAAATGCCCAGGAGATTATGTGTCAAAATGACACACAACGGTCCTTGTAGGTAGAACAAAATCCCGGTCCTTCTAGTGTTAAGTAGCAATATAATAATGAAGCATTTAACACGCATGAATATTATTTTAATTTCTTGTAATTGTGTGTTTGTTTGTTTTAATATATTGTTCTTATTTAAAATGTTAATAGGATAATAAAACTGAAGTTGAAGACTTTAAGAAAGAGAAACGGAGAAGAATAGAAAACATTTGTGGTCGCCGACACCTGCCAGCCGCATTAATAAAATTATTAGTATACTTTATTATAAAAAATATACATAATAAGTAATAATAAGTTGTCACACTATTCGACTCGAGACACCATTCAACACGTAATTATTTTTAAACGAACGAGCAGACATACAGAAACTACTGTTAACATACTATTTTATACACATATTCTTCCCTTACACACACGACCGTCTCCTCTGATTCCCCGTAAGCTTCTGTTGCACTTCATGACCATGTCCTCCCATACCCTATAAGCGTGTCTGTCCGTCTTTCCGGGCTCCATCTGCACTCCCACCCCCCTCGTCACGTGTTCTGTCTTGTCTGTCTTATTGGCCTGCGTCTCGTGAAGTCGTGGTTCGTCCCGTTGGTTACGTGCAAAGTGAATCCTGAACTCTAGTCTATGGCGTCCTCGAGTATTGCTTCAGTCGAAGTGGTTCCTCTTCCCATTTGTCTTGTCCACTGAGGGGGATCCCAAAGTTCATCACTGTCTGAGTTGGGGAAGTCCCTTCAAGTATTTCATCAACGTCACAGTCACAGTCACAGTTCTCCGAAAGCGTATGGTACTTTGAGCGACCACTCGGTCCTGGGTTGGTTCGTCACAATATTTTACACGAAAGGCAAGATTTTTCCATGGGATATCTCTACTGTATCCATGTTGTCATGGTGTTGTGTAAAATAGGTTACCAAAGGAGTGGTTTTTGAATCACACTGGAACGGATAGGGTGTATAAGTTGTATAAAATGTATTACTATGTGATTATGTATAAATGTTTTCGTTGTGGATAATTACTAAATAATTGGACATCAATACAGATCAGCAAACAAACAACAATAGTTCAAAGATAAGTTTTATAACTTAAGAGGCGACTAGTTTTATAACTTCATTTATCCATGACAATGAACACGAAATGCGGAGCAATTTAATCCTTCTTTTCTGCATCATCAGTATGATATCCAGCACATCCCATTTGCGACCTTCCTTGTAAAAGATTGTATTCAACAGTTGGTCAGGTGCTGGTGCAAAGTGTTCGGTACTGTCTCCAAGACATTTTCCTTTGACGTTCACCCCGAGTGTCGAGGTTGTGGATTCTTTCCTAACCAATTTTGTACGTGATAGTAACCGCGATTTAAACGTTGCTGAGCTAGTCCATAAGTTGTGAGAGAGATTATAATTTTCCGGTTTGTTTAGCATTGTTTGTTTAGACTTTTTGAAGCTTCGTTATCGTTGATGGACCTGAGTTCTTGGCGTCACTTGACGGCTTTTATTGGGTAGTCAACGCCGAGACGGCTAGCAGTGCGGACGCAAGTTGCTCCGTAAAAGAACTAAAAAGTAAGGTATTCAGTGTTGGGAAATGACAAGTGAGACTGACTGTTGAGAAAACGAGAGGAGAGGGTGGTGAGTGGAAAAACGATTTATGTGATTTTACTTGGCACTGGAAGTTGTGTGTCAATTTTAATTGTTTAATATTATCTGCGGCGTGTAATCTGATACATGATTATTTCGTGAAATAGCTGGGGGATCTCTTTCCATTTACTCTTATTTGTACAATTCTTTTTTCATAAAATTTCTGCTTATTTGTCGATGTTGTCTGCGTATTTGTCGATGTTTGCTTTCGATAATAATTCCAAAGATTTAGGATCTGTGTAATCTTTTTATATTAATACATTTACATTATTACAAAATCAGTGAAATTCGAAAATTGAGGATGGGTTGCCTCTTGCCTCCCTATGTTATGTCCATTGCTCAGTCCTGTTCGTTATTTAGATCTTTTCAGTATATTAAAAAATTAATATTAAATTTAAAAATTATATTTTATCTATAAATAGAATTGTCTCATAGTTGTAAAGATGTATATCCCTAATCTCCCTTCCAAAACTATAGTTAATATTTATTATGTTTCAGGACAAACCGTGGGTGTTTGCACACTTACTGCAAATACAGAGGCGACTTGGAAAGGATAATTTCCCTCTTATTGAACAAACGTATTATCCTGTTTACCGAGAAATGGTAAGTAATAACTTGTGAGAGTTATGTTGTATGTTTTAAATGAGCCAATGAATTAGGACTGTTTTTGCAAATCAATCGGCATTGCTTGCACTAATTTTTCATAAAACAAAAGAGGCGCAACCTAGTCCACTCTTCAGTGGACTCGTTCTTTAACAAGAACATTTCCTCTACTCTGAAGGAAACTCCCAGTTTTTCTATTATGGTAGTATTTAAACCTAGAGAGACGTAAGCGTCCGGCGGGGTTTGCCTCCTGTTTTCACCGTGAGATAAATCTTCCGCTGAGTATAAATGTCTGAGTGTTATCCTCTGGGAGATCAGAGTATCACTGTGTAATTTAGTTAAAGACAAAAATTCAATAGAAATTGTATTTGGTAGATTCAAATATTACAATTATTTAGGTACATTTCCTCTTAGTAAAACCGTACTTCGCATGATGATCACTTGAACTATACAGAAAAAAAAGCTCGCCAATGAGGTCACATCCCTGGCAGTGAGTGCCTTCCCCGTCACCCGCCCCGTTCTATATTTTCTAGTTCTTTCCGCTCTTCACATCGGTATAATATCTAATCTAAGGGTTCCCAGCGGGGACATTATCGACTTATATCGTAATATTTTTTACATTTTTTGTTTTGTTTATGACTGTCGAAGAAAGCCAATGCGAAGTTGGCAGATCTCAAAGATTTTTTCCCTGACGAGGTGGCTCAGGGCATCAACTGATGACACTGCAGTGCCTCTGTTCGAGAGGTCCTAATGTTCGAGTCCCGGCGAAGGATTTTCAATACTAACTAAAGAGCTAGGTCCAATACAGCTGCTGTCTGGAGGATAAATCTAGTGACCGGCTACTCTGATCAATAGTGTCCCGTGACTTCTCCAATCAACACCAAGCGAATGACGGAGCATTACACTAACATACCGGTCACGTACCGCACTCGATCTCTTCCTCTCTCTTGTCTATCCTCGCCCCTTACTTACACCCACACGTACTTGTATTACAGAACCACACAAGTACAGAAGACTAGTCGGAAGTATAGAACTTGTCCCCCGCTGGCGGGAGGTATCTGGATTGGGAATACTCCATAAGCCGACGTGTAGGTCGACTCCGGATCTTGTCATCCGGAAAAGCAAGAACACCGCCATCTGCCGTGAAAAAGCATATACTACACTTACGGAACTAATAACCTTAGCTGTTGACGCCCCCTGATGCACGTGTCAGTCCGACCATCCCTCATTTCCGACAAAACTCGCATTGTGTGTATGTGTCTCGCTCTATATGCAATGAACCCAATCGCGATTCTGCTGTTATGTTCCTATTATACATATCTCGTTTCACTTGGCACTCGGCTTGGCTTAAACTCCTTAGTCTCTATGAAACCGTTTTATGAATAAGGATGAAAGAGATATCAGCCACAAAAGTTTTTAAGTTATTTAATATATTGATATAATTATCCAGACATTTCTGTAAATTTATCCTATCTTCAGTGTTACTACAGAGAGGAAAATGTTTTGCAAATCAAATAAAATTATCAAACGTAATGGAAATAATAATAATAATAATAATAATAATAATAATAATAATAATAATAATAAATCCCGTGTGGCGACCGGGAATTTTAGTAGAATAGCACCACGGGATCATTCCCTGTCGTAAGAGGCGACTAACCGGAGCAGCTGTCCGCTGTGCCTTCCTGTGAAATTTATCCATCTCTCATTATCCCTCTTGCCCCTGTTCTAAATTGTCCTTCGTCATTTACCTTCTTCAGGTGAAATACGAACTCCCACCTCTTTCCCTTCCCCTCTTCCTGCAAGTCTTCTTAAGTCCAACCCTGTGTGTTAGCAAGAACAACTGTACCACGTGGAAGACAAGCAACTGTCACCGATTATAAAGGTGCTTGGGGCAATGGCAATTACCCACACTGATATGGAGAGACGTTCAAGAAGTCATAAGGCCTCGGAAAAAGAGCCGCTGCCCGGGGAGCGCCGGGGCACGTCTGGAGCCGGTGCCGGTCGTGACAGCATGCGAGCCACTGGTGGTAGGACGCTGAACAGGCGGGCGCCTACCGGGTCACCCGAACAAACTACAGCCAAATCCCAAAGAAGCAACCAACAAGCTTCACTTACCGATAGTGTTTTGCCCGAGCAGCTGCTCGCAACCACCAAGGTGGGGAAAGTGAGGCAACGTATGAAGTGGACAAATAACTTGAATGAGTATATTATGCGTGTCTACTACAGAGCCACACGTTTAGAAACAGATATGATTGGATACAATCTCTGCATGCTGAATTCAGAGAAAGGTTTCCTCATATTGGCGTCACAGATCAGAGGCTTGTAGATCAGAAAAGAGCTATACTTAAAAACAATCTAATCCCAATAGTAAGTTTGGGACAAATTAAACAGGAAGTAGCAGCAGAAATCTCTTCCTCCAGTAATGGATGCCCTTTGACACAAACTGTCACAGATTCACACGAAGTTCCAAATTCAACCCAATTAGATGAAGCAAATCAGGATCCATCAACACCAGGTGCCAAGGAAGACAACATATCAGACATAATTGACATATACCAGGAACTTTTTCTCAAGTACTCAGGATTAGATCCAACACTTCGCCCCAGAATTCCTAAACTCAACAGCAATAGAAACAACAGGCTCGTTCAAATTATTCAATATATAAATAAGCATGTTTTGCCCTGTCAGATCAAAGAAGAAGATACATTAACAGATATACATGGTATAGTTTACTGTGCAGCTGCTACCGTAGCTATAAAATCTGGTTTTAAATTAAAGGATCAGTCAGAAAGTGAAAAAGGGAAGTCAATCAAGAAAAATACGAAACCACAATGGCAGCAAAGACTCGAAAATAAAATTCAGTATCTCAGACAGGAAATAGGCCGAGTAACGCAATATTTGAACCAACCAAACAACAAGAAATTAGCCAAGAAAATTAAGAAAACACTTGCAAAGATCAGAAAACATGAATCAAGAAAACACAAGAACCAGGAACATAACACCATTGATCCAAATTTAATAGCTGAACATTTAGATGAATTGAAACAGAAACTTGCAGATAAATCACAAAGACTAAGACGATGCAAAGAAGCAACAAAACGTAAACAACAAAATTCAGTGTTTCATCACAATGAAAAAGTGTTCTATCGACAACTCAGACAAAATTGCAATTTCCAACAAGAGAACAACGGTGCACCAGATCAACAAAATTGAGAACAGTACTGGTCAAACATTTGGTCAGAATCTAGTCATCACAATAGTGAAGCACACTGGATTAAGGACGAAATTAATAATGTTCAAAATATAGATCCAATATCATATCAAGAGATCACAGTAAAAGACGTCAACACTGCAATTGCAAAAATTTACAACTGGAAAGCTCCTGGCCCAGGACACATTCACAATTTCTGGTACACGCAGTTTACAACGCTTCACCATAAGTTGTCTCAGTGCTTCACACAAGTCATTAACAGCCCAGAAGACATGCCTTTATTTTTAACCAAAGGCATTACATACATGAAACCCAGTGGCGGCTCTGGAAATAGACACAAGGGAGGGCACAAACAGTTACAGGATCAAATACAGTTAGGCATTCGAAAAATTGTTATATTTGGATTACGTCACAGAAGTAATATTTAGAATCGAATTATCTCCGAGGAAGACAGTCTAAACACAGGATCTATAAATTAAATTTAGCCATCTGTTTTTAGATTCTGCAAATTTATCTATTACTAATTCATTAAAATTAACTGAGTCTCGTAACAAAACTCTTTCTTTTGATAGCATATAAAGTGAATTCAATCTCTCTTCCGACATGGTATTTCTTAAAAATGACTTTACTCTTTCCAAAGTAGAGAAAATTCCCTGGGGTTCTACAGTTGTCATTGGAATTGAAGAATTTACTTTTAATAGATTAGCTGATACAGAAAACACATCCAATAAACAAAGATCAGAACACAGAGCACTCACACAGTTCGTTTGTATATGGATCGGAAAACTAATGCCGACCATGACGATTGCACACTTGCACTGAATGCTTGTGAAGAGACAGATCCGTTAAATAGACCACTAACAGATAGCACTGGCCTTGACAAAAGTCAAGCGAAAGGAATACAGTAAGTTTAAAAATCGATCAATAGGTAGCGCCGGTCAACGACGTTGCTACCTCTCCTGGCAGGCTGCTGGGCGGCGCCCGTCGTAAGACGCCATTTGCCGAACCTATGTTGCCATTTGAGCACTCATTGGCGGCGATTTCTTTGTCAGTAAGTTCCGTAACAACGCCGCGTTTAGGACACAGAGGCGAGTGTCCGCAGCCAACGAAACCGCTGTACGGAACAAGCGGCAGTACGAATGCTAAAGATGCGCTCGATTCGAAAACAATGATACAAAGATGGATACCCACAGAGATTATTTAAAAAAGTGCAGGAGAAGAAATACTAATCTCAGTAGGAGGGGGGCAGTGTCCCTGGCGCCTCTCTGCTGCAGACGCCACTGATGAAACCCAAAAGTGGAGACACACAGAACCCATCTCAATCCCGTCCAATCACTTGCCTTCCCACAATGTACAAAATTTTGACTTCATGCATTACAAGTAAAATCCAAGATTATATTGAGGACAGAGAAAAAATGACAGAACAACAGAAAGGTTGCAGTCGATTACATAAAGGATGTAAAGAACAACTTCTAACAGATATGGTCATTCTCCAACAAGCACATAAAAACCATAGAAACTTGCACCTGGCATACATTGACTATCAGAAAGCATTTGATAGCGTTCCTCACAGTTGGATTATTGAAGTTCTCCGCACATACAAAATTAACGAAACCATCATCAACTTTCTGGAACATATCATGACTCATTGCAGAACAACATTGTCCTTAAGGCAAGAGTTAACAATCTCAACAAAAGAGATCAGAATTAAGCGGGGAATCTTCCAAGGAGATTCTTTAAGCCCATTGTTGTTCTGTCTGGCTCTAAATCCCCTATCAACACAACTTAACAGTACTCACTATGGCTTCCAAATTCGTAAAAATAAGACTATCCACACCATATCACATCTGATGTATATGGATGACATTAAACTCTACAGTTCAACAGACAGACAGCTTCAATATCTCCTTAAAATAACACGAACTTTTTCTGAAGACATTTATTTATTTATTTATTTATTTTACGTCAAAAAAGTTAAAACTGCGTATGACGTGCTATGGGGAAAAGTGAATTGTGTGCATATTTTCAAAATCCTGTGATCCCTACACTAAGTCATATACTACTTAAATTTTGAAAAAAAACCCCTCCCATGTAATAAAATCTATTTTCAAGGATAAATAAGCAATACATTTTGGCTATCATGCTGCCCTTCGAATTAATACTTCCTGCCTCGACAACATGGAAACGATAATTTGAATAATTGTATTTCCCACTGAATTCTAGAAGACGTGCACAGAAAATGAAGTTACATTTATGTCCAGAAGCAAAACAAGGGGCCATCTCAGCATTTGCTCAATGGATCAGGGAAACTGGACGAAAAACCAGATCGAGATTGGGGTCATTGACCCGGAGGCTGTAGTACAATAGTTGTTACAGGTTGTTTATACACATTTATTCAGTCCAAGTGATAAATAATGCATTATGTATCAATGTTAAAATTAATGTTACTTTTCTTGTGATGCTCAGTATAGTCTGTAATTGTATAGAAACAGTTATGCAGCAGAAACGATTTCACTTGGGATTTAAACTTTTCTATTGAATTTAATCGTTTAATGTCATCTGGCAAAGTGTAAAATAATTTACATGTATTGTATGTGAATTTTTTGTAATGAGCTGTTGATACTGTCACCTGATGAATATGATTTCTACGTCGAGGGTTATAGTAATAGACATAGGCAATTTCTGAAAATATATTCCCGCCCTTAAGGAAGTCATTTTTGACAAAAACCACTGATTCGTAAATAAACAGACACGGTAATGCTAAAATTCCTAGATTAATGAAGAGATGCTTACATGAATCACGTGGGTGGGATTTGGTTATTATACGTACAATTCGTTTTTGTAATCTAAAAGTCTGGGAGCTATAAGATGTATTTCCCTAGAATATTAAGCCTTATCTCAGGCAGGAATGAACATTCGCGAAATATACACAACAAGCAGTATAAAGGCTGACTGAATTTTGCAAGAATTCTGAAAGCGTAGCATAATGAATTAATTTTGTGTTCAATTCATTTAAATGGACGTTCCATTTAAGGTTTGACTGAATTGAGAGACCTAAAAATTTTTGTTGCCTTAACATCAGTCAATGGTACACCGTTCATTTTCAATACTTCACAGAATTGTTTATTTGAAATGGAAAACTGCATTAAAACCGTTTTCTTTTCGTTTACTATTAATTTGTTATTTCGGAACCAATTTGAAACATCTGATATTGTACTATTAACGGTTTCTTTATTGCAAAGGATGTTCGTATCATCCGCAAAGAGAACCGTTCTTTCGTTTCGAATCGTTGAGGGCATATCGTTTACGTAAAGTAGGAGCAGAGTAGGGCCTAAAATCCATCCTTGAGGAACTCCACGTGCAATGGGCAAAGAGTCGGAAAGTGCGTACGTAATGTTCCATCATTCCAGTAAGGTATTTCCACTCTCTGAGATCGTTGTTTAAGGTAAGAACATAACCAATCTAGAGCAATACCACGGATTCCATATGAAGGTAATTTTGAAAGTTAAATGTCATGATCAATGACGTCAAAAGCTTTTGAGAGATCTAAAAATAATCCAATAGGTATCTCGTTTTGATCCAATGATGAGACATCTTTAAGAAAAGAAAATATAGCTGTTTCTGTTGATTTTGATTTTCTAAATCCATGTTGGCAATCTGAAAGCGCGTCGTGTTTAGTGAGAAAGGTTTCCATTCGTACGTAAAAAAAGTCTCTCTAATATTTTTGAAAAAACTGATAGAAGAGAATGGGCCGATAATTGTGAATTTCATTTTTGTTGCCTTTTTTGAAGAGCGGCTTAATTTTAGCTGTTTTGAAAATATCTGGAAACGTTGCAGTGCATAAGGATGCATTAAATATGTGAGTTAACGGGTGTATAATGGCATACGCACAAGTCTTGAACAAAGAATCCGGGAATTCATCTAAACCGGACGAATATTTATTTTTTAGTTTACCGATAATTTTGAGAATTTCATAGGAAGTTTCGGAAATGAACATCGTGTCTAAAATTTTGGGTGATCTGTCTGTTTTTGAATTTTGTGCCTGAAGACCCTTAGAGAGATCGGCAGCAATTCTCGAAAAGTATTGTTTAAAGAGACTATCCACTGTTGCCGGATCGTTCACATTTATATCGTTATATTTTAAAACAACATTCACTACGGGGTTTCTAGTTGATTTGGTAGTATTTTTTATGATATTCCACATTGATTTTGTTTTATTATTTGAGTTAAAAATATCCTGATCGTTTTTCATGATTTTAGCCTGCCTTATGACTTTTCGTAACAATGTTTTGTACTTTTTAAAGTAGATAAGGAAATCTTGAGATACGTTATGACGTTTAGAAATGAAAGAAAGAATTCGCTTGATTTTACAAGATGTCCTTATCCCTTGTGTTATCCAAGAATTGCTTTTCCGTGAAATATTTATTTTTCTTTTTTGAAGAGAAAAGCAAGTGTTAAAATGAAATGAAAGAGTTGAAAAAAAAAAAAGAATTATATTTGTCGTTTGTATCAACAGTATTATACCGCTTCCCATGACTCCTGCATCAAGTAATCAATGAATAATTTTATTTTACTTTTTGTAAACAATCTAGTCATACGTGTATTATTTATTGTGTCAGTGATCGCATTTCTTATAATGGTAAGAATTTATGCATCGTGGTCACTGTATCCTAAATCTTTTTTTTCAACTTCATATCGAGTAGTAGTTTTGTGAATTATAATTTGATCAATTGCCTTCATCGAATTTTGTGTGATCCGTGTAGGTACATTAATTGTAATGTCTAAATTGAAGGAATTAATTTACCAAAATTTTAGACACAATGTTCGTTTCCGAAACTTCTTCCTATGAAATTCTCAAAATAATCGGTAAACTAAAAAATAAATATTCGTCCGGTTTAGATGAATTCCCAGATTCTTTGTTAAAGACTTGTGCGTATGCCATTATACACCTGTTAACTCACATATTTAATGCATCTTTATGCACTGGAACGTTTCCAGATATTTTCAAAACAGCTAAAATTAAGCCACTCTTCAAAAAAGGCAACAAAAATGAAATTCAAAATTATCGGCCCATCTCTCTTCTATCAGTTTTTTCAAAAATATTAGAGAGACTTTTTACGTACGAATGGAAACCTTTCTCACTAAACACGACGCGCTTTCAGATTGCCAACATGGATTTAGAAAATCAAAATCAACGGAAACAGCTATATTTTCTTTTCATAAAGATGTCGCCTCATCATTAGATCAAAACGAGGCACCTACTGGATTATTTTTAGATCTCTCAAAAGCTTTTGACATCATTGATCATGACATTTTACTTTCAAAATTACCTACATATGGAATCCGTGATATTACTCTAGATTGATTACGTTCGTACCTTAAACAACGATATCAGAGAGAGAGAGTAAATACCTTACTGGAATGATGGAACATTACGTACGCACCTTTCCGACTCTTCGCCCATTGCACATGGATTTCTCAAGGATCGATTTTAGGCCCTATTCTGTTCGTACTTTACGTAAACGATAAGCCCTCGACGATTCGAAACGGAAGAACGGTTCTCTTTGCGGATGATACGAACATCCTTTGCAATAAAGAAACCGTAAATAGTACAATATCAGATGTTTCAAATTGGTTCCGAAATAACAAATTAATAGTAAACGAAAAGAAAACGGTTTTAATGCAGTATTCCATTTCAAATAAACAATTCTGTGCTCCATTGAAAATGAACAGTGTACCATTGACTCATGTTAATGCAACAAAATTTTTAGGTCTCTCAATTCAGTCAAACCTTAAATTGAACGTCCATTTAAATGAATTGAACACAAAATTAAGCTCATTATGCTACGCGTTCAGAATTCTTGCAAATTCAGTCAGCCTTCATACTGCTCGTTGTGTATACTTCGCGAATGTTCATTCCCGCCTGAGATATGGCATATTATTCTGGGGAAATACATTTTATAGCTCCCAGACTTTTAGATTACAAAAACGAATTGTACGAATAATAACCAAATCCCACCCACGTGATTCTTGTAAGCCTATCTTCATTAATCTAGGAATTCTACCATTACCGTGTCTTTTTATTTACGAATCAGTGGTTTTTGTAAAAAATGACTTGCTTAACGGCGCGAATATATTTTCAGAAAATGCCGATCTCTATTACTATAACACCCAAAGTAGAAACCATATACATCACGTGACAGTATCAACTGCTCATTACGAAAAATTCACATACAATACATGTAAATTATTTTACAACCTTTTGCCAGATGACATTAAACGATTATATTCGATAGAAAAGTTTAAATCCAAAGTGAAATCGTTTCTGCTGCATAACTGTTTCTGTACAATTAGAGACTATACTGAAAATTACAGGGAAAGTAACATTAATTTTAACAGTGATACTTAATATATTATTTACCATTGGACTGTATATTTCTATAAATCTGTAACAAGTATTGAATCGCAGCTTCTGGGTCAATGACCCCCATCTCCATCAGGTTTTTCGTCTAGTTTCCCTGATCTATTGAGCAAATGCTGAGATGGCCTCATATTTTGCTTCTTGACATAAACGTAACTTCATTATCTGTGCACGTCTTCCAGAATTCAGTGGGAAATATATTTATTTAAATTATCGTTTCCATGTTGTCGCGGCAGGAAGTATTATTCCATGGCGGAGGACATCCTGAATAAGAGCCCAAAATTTATTGCTTTTTTATCCTTGAAAATAGATTTTATTACATGGGAGCTTTTTTTAATTTGTCTTTGTTGTTTGTGTTTTTTTTTAATTTAAGTGTGTTTTTTTGTAATGTTGTTTTTTGTCGTAAAATAAATAAATAAAAAAATAAAGTGCTTGGATGGAATTAATAATTATGAATAAGGGAAGCAGTTTACGGGATTCAGCAATCTCGTGAACTACATTCCTTATTTCATTAATGGTCCTGAATTCTACAACGGTCATTAATAATTACATTCATATTATATTTTTGGAAGACTTGTCCTATCTTTTTTATATATAAATTCTATATTAATCATTTCACATCGCGTCCAAATCGCAGTGATGAAAGAATTTTGAAACTTGAAACTTTTTTTTAAGTTCTACTGTTGAAAATAGGTACACATCGTATTTCTTTTACTTGGTTCTCCAATCCCACACCTTTCAGAATTTCCTACCAATTTTTACGAATGAATTCTACGCGCGCTAACGTTTAAAAAGACTGCATGCATCTACTTTTCAATAGAAAAATACAAGAACATTTAAATTAAAAACAAGATGTACTTTCATGTGGTATGAGCGTAATTTTTTTACCATATTATTTATTTAAAATATATTTTAATATTTAAAATTCAATTTTTACATTGAGTCGACACTTAAATTAATTTTAAAAATATTCATGCATTTCTATAATAATATGTATGACAATTTTCAAAATGGAACGCAAATAAATAACATAAAAAAATAGATGACATTTCCGGGTTTGTAGGCCGTGGTCTAACGGAACCTTGGGTTTGTAGGACGTGGTCCATACATTTCGCCAGCAACTGTGGCAGGCATCTTCAGTGGCGTTGCTGGCGGGGGCGAAGTGTTCTGCCTGGGAGCACCGCCTTGACTGACGCTACCGCTTTTTTAATTTCTTTTTTAATTCTCCCCTCATCAGTAACCCTGGCGAGGCGGGAATTTATTGTTCTGGGTACATTTACTCCAGCAGTTATGCTTATGGAGCAGAGATGAGGGCTGTATCATAAATAGACTAACTAAAAAAACTAACTTAAAACTAATAACGAGTCCACTTGGGGCAATAAGTTTTAAAAATAGTTAATATACAAATAAATACAGTTTAAAGATCTTTAGAATGTTCTTTCTTGTCTTGGTTTTATATTTTTCACATTTACACTCTCTTTCATGCTTAATTTATATGTACAACACATTCACTCACTCATTCATACCACACGGCACAACACTTCACTATTTATACTATTTACACTATTTAATTTACGCCACGGAGCCGACTTTACTCAGGCGTCCGTGCGCCGCGACGTTTTCAGGCCTGGCGGCTCAGACCCGGCGGCGCGCGATTCCGCGCCTCCCACGCGGGTGCCGGCATCTGGGAGCGGCGACCGCCTCCCACACACTATCTGCTCCCCCGCGTCGCACAGCTCAGAGGCCTTGTGCGGGGAAGTGCGCGGAAGGTGAAGGCGACGTGCTTTGGGCCCTTTCTGTGGAAGGCCCTGTGCACGCCGCTGTTTGCCGCTGCGCCGGCCTCGCGCAGAATGCGCGGAGCGGACGGCCTCAGCGCCCTTGTGAGCGCCGTCTCCGCCCGTTTATGCAGCTCCGTCGAGAACTGATTCGCACGCCCAGAACTGTCATGTCAGCGTTGCGAGGAGTGCGGTCAAGTCGGGGATTTGGAAGGTGTGGGCGCGCCGCTCTGTTCTCTGCGATCCGAATGGGGCGCAGAGTGGAAGGTGGAGCGGCGGCGAAAACCTCGCATGCGTACGGCCACAAGGTGCGCACGCACGCGGTGAATAGCCGCCGCTTTAGGGAAATTGAAAGATCAGGAGATCGGAGAAGAGGTTTCAGAAGAAGAGTTCTAATTTGGATTTTGGCCGCAAGATATCGAGCGTGCGCATGCCAGCGAAGACCACTGTCAAGCAACACGCCCAGATATTTCGCTTCGCTCTGCCAAGGCAAGCGCGAGCCCGCCAAGCTCACCGTTTCATTGGGGTTTGCCCTCTTACGAGTGAAGTTGACGGCTACGCACTTATCAAGGTTCAGAACGAGTCGTTTCCGACTTAGCCATTCAGGAAGGGCGGCGAGACAGTCGCTTGAGTATTTGACTGGCTGCCTTCCGTTCGCCGATTTCGCATAATATGCGAAATCATCCGCGAACATCAGGAGCCCGCAGCGTTGAATACCTGTTTTGGTTTCAGCAGGAAGCGGCGCATCATTTACGTGTAAACCGAAGAGAGTAGGAGAGAGAACGCTCCCCTGAGGCACGCCCGCCTCGGCTCGTCTGAGGAACGAATATATGTTATTGACGCGCACTTTTAACTGCCTGTCGGATAGAAAACTCGCGATCAATCTGACGTAGCAATCGCTCATCCCCGACTCCGCGAGGCACGCTAGTAAATCCGCATGCCACACAGAATCGAAGGCCGATCGCATATCCAGAAAGACCGCTGGCAAGTTCTGCCGTCCCTCGAGGGCGAGGCCGATCTCCGTGAAAAGCCGCGTTAGCTGCTGCGCAGAGCTGTGACCAGCTCTGAATCCAAATTGCTCATCTCTGAGAAGAGTGAGACGACGTATTTCCTGTTGCAGACGCGACAGAATCAGTCTCTCAAACGTCTTCCCTAAGATGCAGAGGAGACTAATTGGTCTATAACTGCTCGGGATTAATTTATTTTTGCCAGGTTTTGGGTGAAGAGCGATGGTCGCAATCCTCCACGCGTTTGGGAAATAACCGCACGCTAGGCACGCATTCAGGAGCTCGAGTACAAACTCGACTCTGCGCCCGCCCAGAGCACGCAGCTACGCCCCGGTAAGACCATCAGGACCCGCTGCCTTTTTCACACTAACCCTTTTCGGGAGCGCGGAGCTCCGCTCCCGTAACTCGGCGCGCCGAGGAGAGAGGGAACAGCGGGCCAATGGCGTTGCAACTGGCCGCCCGCGCCAATGGCTGACCACCGGTGACAGCGGTAGCCAATGGTGGCGCAGCGGCGCCGGTTTCGAACGCGCGGAACTGCAACGAGCGAATTCGTGAAGATTTCGCTTTTCGTCGCGTCGTCCCACGCGTAAACGGGCTGAGGTGGTGGAGCGTCGGGCGCCCCCGTCACGGCGTTGCTCTGGATCGGGCTATTTACCCCCGGTTTGCGGCTCAGCGCACGAGAAAGATCCCAAAGGTGCCTTTCGTGGAGGTTGCATTTCGAAATTGTTTCAGACCATTGAGCAGTTTTTTTCCTCTCGTAGAGATGAGCGGAATTCTCTGCTTAAACTGCGCGCCCACTCTCCGTCAACGGGATCGCCATAGCGGCGATGAACTTTGTTAGTTTTACGCAGTTCTCTTAAAATCTTTCTTTGCTCGTCTGAGAGCTCAGAGCGAGAATTTTCTATTCGCGTGACAACGGTGTTTTGCTTGAAAACCGAATTCAACGTTGCAGTGAGGTGAGTCACCGCTTCGTCGATTTCGTCTTTCGTATTTACTGATTTCCGCTCCAGCTGAGAATTCAGCTGAGCTGAGAAACCTGCCCAGTTTGTGTCACGCGAAGTTCGAAATTCGACTTGGCATTTCGCTACAAGAGACGCCACAACACATGTTACTGTATTATGATCGGAATCCAATGCAGCAATTGAGCGGGGAACCAACGCCTTTCACGATCATAAAATCAATAACATCCGGATTTCTATTACGAGCATCCGGGAAATGCGTAGGGTTATTCGGTGCGCAGATTTATACTCCCCACCTTGTCGTTACAAGATTGGCAATTTGGTTGCCGTTTCTGTTTGCGCCGAGGCCGCCCCATGATCTATGTCTGGCGTTAAAGTTACCTACAAGGATGACTTTGGAATTTAATGCGAGAAGCACATCAATTCCAGCCGGATCTAAGGTTTGGTCTAGGCAGTAGACGGATGCGACTAAAAGTCGCCCGTTTCCTACCCAAACGTACCGCCCCGACCGCCTCTAGATACTCCAGAGCAATAGCAGAGATTTCGGCTTTGAGCTGCGGCAGTCGCGGCGCAGTGCAAGCGCTACGCCGCCACCTGGCCTGCCTACGCGGTCTCGGCGATAAACAGCGAATCCCCGGAGTTTGAATTCGTGTTCATCACTAAGCCACGTTTCTTGTAAAGCCAAGATATCTAATTGAAGATCAGATATAAAATGTTCTAACTGCTGGGCTTTGAAGATTGCACTTCGCGCGTTCCATGTGCCGACGCGGAGAGGTGCTGTTCGCATGCCTGTGTTAGAAGGCCTAGGCATTGTTAGGCAACATGTTTAGGAATTGCTCGAAAAGCTCTAGGAACTGGCTGCTAGAGATTGTCGGCGCAGCAGTTGCGGGTGCAGTGGATCGCGCTCCGGCCGCCCAGGAGGGCGGTGCGTTGGCCGCTAAGGAGCGTGCGGCGCCGAGGCGCCCGGCGACCTCGTTCCAGGCCGACCCGCCGCTAGCTGCTGCCTGAGGCGGAGAGTTTCCAATGAAATTGGAATTTCTCTGCGAGGATCCCTCAGTTCCTATTGCACGCTCGTCTGAAGGACGCGTGGGCAGCGTGTAATGGCTGCATCCAGTGTAGGATGCAGCGTGCCTCTGTTTGCAATTACAGCACGTAGGCTTAATTGCAAAGTTTCCCAAGCGAGGGCAATGCTTCGTGCCGCGCTTGTCGTCTCCTGCGGGGTGATCCTCGCCCGTGCAGAGGCGACAGCGCACATCATGCTCGCAGTTACGAGCGATGTGGCCCCAGCGGCTGCAGCGCAAGCAAAAACGTGGTCGCGCCCACTTTTCGCGCTCGACCACGATCGCAAAGGATTCCAGCTGCTTAATTTTATAGATATTTCGTGACTCGGCGGTGTCACGAAGGGTGGTCGTGAAACTTCCCGTAGGAATTTGCACGCGCCGAGTTTTGGTGCCTACTGCACCATTAGCCACACCAGAATCACGGTTGCTGGCGACCGGTGATTCTTTAAGCAGATGAATCTGCGTAATTGCGTAAGGAACATAGCTGCGTCTCTACGTCCTCCGCGGTGTAGCCTGGCGGAAGTCTTCGGATAAAAACTCTGAGGAATTTCTCAGAGCTCTTGGTCGGAGGCGGGTGCGCAAAGAGGAATATCTTCGCGCTGCGAGCGTATCGCTCCGCCTCGGTGTACGCCACACAATCAAATGTGTGTATTTCGTACCCTATACGGTTGTTCCGGCTTGCGACCTTCGTAATGGTAACGAGGTCATGGAAGGACTGCGTCAAAAACTACAGGAACGGAGCCAGCGGACAAAATGGGCGGAACTGACAGCCTTCTGTCTTAAGTCCACTTTCTTCCAGTATCAAGACCTGTTCTACGCACAAGTGGAAGGAGCGGCTATGAGTTTCCGCTGTCACCCGTCGCTGCCAATGTATTAATGGAAGCATTTGAGACCGAGGCCCGTCGGAACGTCCAACGCAAACCGTCTCTCTGGATTCGTTGTGTGGACGTCACTTTCATAATCTCGCCACACGGACCGGAATTACTAGAGGAATTTTTACTTTACTTGAAAATCATCCACAACATCAAGTTCACTACGAAGACGGAAGCGAGCTGCGATCAAACGAACACTTGCCTGTGCTACGGGTCACTCCGAAGGTTGCGGCAACCCCGAAGGTCGCGGTAACTCCGACACGTGGTGTCCCCGAAGTTCGCCGCAACACTGAAGATCACCACGCTACTTCGGAGACGGAGGAGAGTAGTGGGGCTAAATGAGCCGTACGTTCGCGGTGTCACCGATCGCGTGGGAAAACTACTTCCGAAAAACACCATCCGGACGGTATTCAGAGCACCCTACATAGCTTCACAACGCCCTGGTACGCATTAAAGACGTGATACCACCTCTCCAGTCGATGGGCGAATACGAAGTTCACTGTAGCTGTGACAGGACATCGGTGAAAACGGGCGCACGATGTCCGAACGACTTAGGGAAAACATCTCCCATTAGAACAAGAACCACATCAACCATAGCGCACCATTCGGTGGTTTCGGGACATGCCATCGATTTTGACAGACCCGGCTTCAGCACAAAACCGGTACTGACCTTGACACATCAAAGAGGCTCAGGAAAGTAATAGACGGCCGCACATCAACGCGGACGCCGGCCTCAACATAAACTACACCTGGAAAGCCGTACTACCACCAATCCCCGAGTGTCCGGGGGCGGCCCTACGCCGTCCGACCATGAGGATGGCCGTCGCGATGCCCGGGTTGGCCCAGACCGCCATCCAATCAGAGGGACCCTTGAAAGGGAGCTTTGAAATTTTCAAAAACATTCTTTAAAATTTGGAGATATTTTACATGAAGTCCCTGGGATTTTTCAAAATTTTCTCATAAACGGGTTCAATTTTTTCTTTGAACTTCTTGTAAGAATAGAGTAAAATACACTTATAAATCTGGCACAGGTCCGTTTTTCACTTATAACTCTAAATTTTCTAAAATAGAAAAAGTTTGAATTTTTTGGGGGTGGCTTTCTACCACTATAAAATTGAAGATAGGGATTTTCTCTTCAAATAAAATTTGTTCTTCATATTTAGTTCTTTAAAGTCATGTACATTTTTTTGAAACTTTTATAAGTTTTCGCGAAATATTGCGTGCAATAAAAATCACAAAATGAAGATTTGAATGACAAATCTGCAGTCGCTGACCACGCGCTGTCGGGACGCGGACACGACATGCGCTTTGAAGAAACAGAAGTGCTCTCCACCACCACACACTTCTACAAGGGACTCCAAATGGAAGCCATCGAGATTTACAAACACAAAAACCATTTCAACAGAAAACGAGATGACAAATTAAACAGTACATGGTACCCAGCACTCCGGAACACCAAAACTCGGCAGCCAAGCAGTACCACTGACATGGCCCAATCATGCGCGAATGCCGCTGACGTGACCCAATCAAACGCGAGCGCCCGAACCTCATGCGCCATTCACCGCATGCGTGCGCCCCCTGTGGGCGTACGCGTGCGAGGTTTTCGCCGCCGCTCCACCTTCCACTCTGCGCCCCATTCGGATCGCAGAGAACAGAGCGGCGCGCCCACACCTTCCAAATCCCCGACTTGACCGCACTCCTCGCAACGCTGACATGACAGTTCTGGGCGTGCGAATCAGTTCTCGACGGAGCTGCATAAACGGGCGGAGACGGCGCTCACAAGGGCGCTGAGGCCGTCCGCTCCGCGCATTCTGCGCGAGGCCGGCGCAGCGGCAAACAGCGGCGTGCACAGGGCCTTCCACAGAAAGGGCCCAAAGCACGTCGCCTTCACCTTCCGCGCACTTCCCCGCACAAGGCCTCTGAGCTGTGCGACGCGGGGGAGCAGATAGTGTGTGGGAGGCGGTCGCCGCTCCCAGATGCCGGCACCCGCGTGGGAGGCGCGGAATCGCGCGCCGCCGGGTCTGAGCCGCCAGGCCTGAAAACGTCGCGGCGCACGGACGCCTGAGTAAAGTCGGCTCCGTGGCGTAAATTAAATAGTGTAAATAGTATAAATAGTGAAGTGTTGTGCCGTGTGGTATGAATGAGTGAGTGAATGTGTTGTACATATAAATTAAGCATGAAAGAGAGTGTAAATGTGAAAAATATAAAACCAAGACAAGAAAGAACATTCTAAAGATCTTTAAACTGTATTTATTTGTATATTAACTATTTTTAAAACTTATTGCCCCAAGTGGACTCGTTATTAGTTTTAAGTTAGTTTTTTTAGTTAGTCTATTTATGATACAGCCCTCATCTCTGCTCCATAAGCATAACTGCTGGAGTAAATGTACCCAGAACAATAAATTCCCGCCTCGCCAGGGTTACTGATGAGGGGAGAATTAAAAAAGAAATTAAAAAAGCGGTAGCGTCAGTCAAGGCGGTGCTCCCAGGCAGAACACTTCGCCCCCGCCAGCAACGCCACTGAAGATGCCTGCCACAGTTGCTGGCGAAATGTATGGACCACGTCCTACAAACCCAAGGTTCCGTTAGACCACGGCCTACAAACCCGGAAATGTCATCTATTTTTTTATGTTATTTATTTGCGTTCCATTTTGAAAATTGTCATACATATTATTATAGAAATGCATGAATATTTTTAAAATTAATTTAAGTGTCGACTCAATGTAAAAATTGAATTTTAAATATTAAAATATATTTTAAATAAATAATATGGTAAAAAATTACGCTCATACCACATGAAAGTACATCTTGTTTTTAATTTAAATGTTCTTGTATTTTTCTATTGAAAAGTAGATGCATGCAGTCTTTTTAAACGTTAGCGCGCGTAGAATTCATTCGTAAAAATTGGTAGGAAATTCTGAAAGGTGTGGGATTGGAGAACCAAGTAAAAGAAATACGATGTACCTATTTTCAACAGTAGAACTTAAAAAAAAGTTTCAAGTTTCAAAATTCTTTCATCACTGCGATTTGGACGCGATGTGAAATGATTAATATAGAATTTATATATAAAAAAGATAGGACAAGTCTTCCAAAAATATAATATGAATGTAATTATTAATGACCGTTGTAGAATTCAGGACCATTAATGAAATAAGGAATGTAGTTCACGAGATTGCTGAATCCCGTAAACTGCTTCCCTTATTCATAATTATTAATTCCATCCAAGCACTTTATTTTTTTATTTATTTATTTTACGACAAAAAACAGTTAAAACTGCGTATGACATGCTATGGGGAGAAGCGAATTCTGTGCACATTTTAAAAATTCTGTGATCCCCACACTAAGTCATATATTACTTGAATTTCCAATTAAAAAAAGCTCCCATGTAATAAAATCTATTTTCAAGGATAAAAAAGCAATAAATTTTGGGCTCTTATTCAGGATGTCCTCCGCCATGGAATAATACTTCCTGCCGCGACAACATGGAAACGATAATTTAAATAAATATATTTCCCACTGAATTCTGGAAGACGTGCACAGATAATGAAGTTACGTTTATGTCAAGAAGCAAAATATGAGGCCATCTCAGCATTTGCTCAATAGATCAGGGAAACTAGACGAAAAACCTGATGGAGATGGGGGTCATTGACCCAGAAGCTGCGATTCAATACTTGTTACAGATTTATAGAAATATACAGTCCAATGGTAAATAATATATTAAGTATCACTGTTAAAATTAATGTTACTTTCCCTGTAATTTTCAGTATAGTCTCTAATTGTACAGAAACAGTTATGCAGCAGAAACGATTTCACTTTGGATTTAAACTTTTCTATCGAATATAATCGTTTAATGTCATCTGGCAAAAGGTTGTAAAATAATTTACATGTATTGTATGTGAATTTTTCGTAATGAGCAGTTGATACTGTCACGTGATGTATATGGTTTCTACTTTGGGTGTTATAGTAATAGAGATCGGCATTTTCTGAAAATATATTCGCGCCGTTAAGCAAGTCATTTTTGACAAAAAACACCGATTCGTAAATCAACAGACAAGGTAATGATCAAATTCCTAGATTAATAAAGGGAGGCTTATAAGAATCACGTGGGTGGGATTTATTCGCACAATTCGTTTTTGTAATCTAAAAGTCGGGGAGCTATAACAGGTATTTCCGCAGAATATTATGCCATATCTCAGGCGGGAATGAACATTTGCGAAATATACACAACGAGCAGTATGAAGGCTGACTGAATTTGAAAGAATTCTGAACTCTTAGCATAATGAATTAATTTTGTGTTCGATTCATTTAAATGGACGTTCCATTTAAGGTTTGTCTGAATTGAGAGACCTAAAAATTTTGTTGCCTTAACATCAGTCAATGGTACACCGTTCATTTTCAATGGGGCACAGAATTGATTATTTGAAATGGAAAACTGTATTAAAACCGTTTTCTTTTCGTTTACTATTAATTTGTTATTTCGGAACCAATTTGAAATATCTGATATTGTACTATTTACGGTTTCTTTATTGCAAAGGATGTTCGTATCATCCGCAAAGGGTACCGTCCTTTCGTTTCGAATCGTCAAGGGCACATCGTTTACGTAAAGTAGGAGCAGAGTAGGGCCTAAAATCCATCCTTGAGGAACTCCACGTGCAATGGGCAAAGAGTCGGAAAGGTGCGTACGTAATGTTCCATCATTCCAGTAAGGTATTTCCACTCTCTGAGATCGTTGTTTAAGGTACGAACATAACCAATCTAGAGCAATACCACGGATTTCATATGAAGGTAATTTTGAAAGTAAAATGTCATGATCAATGGCGTCAATAGCTTTTGAGAGATCTAAAAATAATCCAATAGGTATCTCGTTTTGATCCAATGATGAGGCGACATCTTTAAGAAAAGAAAATATAGCTGTTTCCGTTGATTTTGGTTTTCTAAATCCATGTTGGCAATCTGAAAGCGCGTCGTGTTTACTGAGAAAGATTTCCATTCGTACGTAAAAAAGTCTCTCTAA
This sequence comes from Teleogryllus occipitalis, assembly GCA_011170035.1. Taxonomy (NCBI): domain Eukaryota; kingdom Metazoa; phylum Arthropoda; class Insecta; order Orthoptera; family Gryllidae; genus Teleogryllus; species Teleogryllus occipitalis. The sequence continues at coordinate 29,742 of BLKR01004402.1, read as the reverse complement.
TATATTTGAAAAAAACTGATAGAGCGGCTTAATTGTAGCTCTTTTGAAAATATCTGAAAACGTTCCAGTGCGTAAAGATGCATTAAATATGTGAGTTAACGGGTGTATAATGGCATACACACAGGTCTTTAGCAAAAAATCCAGGAATTTATCTTATCCGGACGAATATTTATTTTTTAGTTTACCGATTATTTTGAGAATTTCATAGGAAGAATTTTCGGAAACGAACATCGTGTCTAAAATTTTTGGGGAAATGTCTGTTATTGAATTTTGTGGCTGAGAACTCTTAGTGAGATCGGCAGCAATTCTCGAAAAGTGTTGGTTAAAGAGACTAGCCACTGTTGCCGGATCGTTCAGATACATATCGTTATATTTTAAAAACAACATTCTCTTGAAAGTTTCTAGTTGATTTGGTCGTATTTTTTATTATATTCCGCATTGATTTTGTTTTGTTATTTGAGTTCAAAATATTCTGATCGTGTTTAATGATTGTAGCCTGCCTTATGATTTTTCTAAACAATGATTTGTATTTTTTAAAGTAGATGAGGAAATCTTCAGATACGTTATGACGTTTAGAAATGAAAGAAAGAATTCACTTGTTTTTACAAGATGTCCTTATCCCTTGTGCTATCCAAGAATTGCTTTTCCATGAAATATTTAATTTTCTTTTTTGAAGAGGAAAGCAAGTGTTAAAATGAAATGAAAGAGTTGAAAAAAAATAATATTTGTCGTTTGTATCAATAGTAATAATACTATTGATACAAACGACAAATATATTAAACCGCTTCCCATGACTCCTGCATCAAGTAATCAATGAATAATTTTCTTTTTCTTTTAGTAAACAATGTAGTCATACGTGTGTTATTTATTGTATCAGTGATCGCATTTCTTATAATGGTAAGAATTTGTGCATCGTGGTCACTCTATCCTAAATCTTTTGTTTCAACTTCATATCGAGTAGTAGTTTTGTGAATTATAATTTGATCAATTGCCTTCATCGAATTTTGTGTGATCCGTTGTTCATTAATTGTAATGTCTAAATTGAAGGAATTAATTAAATTGAGAAACTGTTCTTTCTCGCAAGATTCGATCAGAAAATCAATGTTAAAATCTCCGCATTCAACGATGGATTCAAAAGAGGGATTGCTGACATTGTTAAGTGTTGTCTCCAGTTTTTCTAAGAACAGAATATAATCTGCAGTTCTCTTTGTTGGAGGTCTGTAGATGCAAAGTAATTTCACTTTTAGCGATTAAGATGGTCAACAGCACTTTCGAAAACATTTTGAATGGAATACACATTTAATTCGGCCCAAAGAGTTTATCTCAGAGATGGCACTCAATTTTAAACAGAGATGCCTTACTTGCCTAACTTCCGGTGCCGCCATATGCAATCGTATTGTTTTCTATTGGGCAAATGAACAGCTAATAGCGTACAAGTAGCCGGAAAATTTGAAAGAATCCGGTAAGCGGGAATTAACTTAAAACTTCACTCCCCATATTTTCAACCTTAACTTATTAAAAGATAACAAATAATTGTAAGAATTTGATGAAAGAAAGGTCCAATTATAGCAGTAAAGTCTAGTATTTATTGAGCATATTGACATTACACATTTATATAATTTCAACACCATAACAATTTTGTAATAGAAACGACAATAAACTCAGTACACCAGTCCAAATGCAACTTTACTTGCTTAGAGACATGCCAAATTAATGTGAATACTATGGAATGATCTCTATATATGAACAGTACATAAAAGAAACAAATGAAAACATTACCGCACGTTTGCTCAGGTTAAATAAATGGTTACTGGACGGGGCGGTTGCCTGTGCTTTTAGTGGACTGTATCATATTAAGTGTGTAATATAGGCAGGCACTCCGCTCAGTCCCATTCGATGCTCATTAGGAACCCTATGATGACATGGGTTGTCATAGAAACACAAGGTCTCACGTTGCACAATAGTCTTTAATGACCGTTAGGTTATCACATTAGTTCTTCACAATTACAGTTTGTGCAATTAGCAAACAAACACTCTTAATGTTTTCACAGAAATTAACAGTTTAGCTCTTCACTATGCTAAAATACACTGACTGAACATACACTTCATTTTTCACAGAAATTAACAGTTTAGCTCTTCACTATGCTAAAATACACTGAAATAGTATTCTCAGTGTGAGAATACAAATAACTTTACGTCTTCGATTACGAAGTCCGAGCGCATGTGCTCGCCTGACAGCTTATTTGCGACTTCGTATAAAATAGATTGAATAATTCAGCATTTATACACAATGCTGAAATAAACCTTGAAATTATTCTCAATGTGAGAATACAAAGTTACGTGACTTTGATCACGGAGCCACAAACGCATTTTTTCTCGCGGCTGCTTGTTAGCGACTGATTACAACAAATTAAACAATATGGCCTTTCACTATGCTATAATATGAATACACAGAATATTATTCTCTGTATGAGAATTTAAGTTTTACGTGAACTTTGAACACGGAGTCCGAACGCATGTTGCTCGCGAAGCTGCCTCTCATCGACTGAATTTTCTGCGGTTAGGGGTTCGCGAAGAGGGGGGATTTGAACTGACCAATTAGCTCTCTGGGGTTTTGAAATGCCTGGAACTTTCTGGGGCGCGCGGCGTAGCCGGCTCGGGGCGTGGGTATTTTCCATGCCGCGCCGTGCGGGGTTGCCGCCCGGCGCGTGGGAATGTTAGGCGAATAAACATCTATTCATACCTCCCTATCTCCACTTTTGCAATTGGTAAAAGTGCCATTTTATTTTGCGAGTAGGAAAGTGACATGTGGTCGATAGATCGAGTGCCCCAATCTTACGAGCAAAATAAAATCACTTTTACCATGTGCCTTGACACAGTATTACTGCCTTTCATTTCAATTCAAAAGTACAAATCACCTAATTATGAACTAAGTTACAATAAGGCAAATGCTGAGATGGCCCCTTGTTTTGCTTCTGGACATAAATGTAACTTCATTTTCTGTGCACGTCTTCTAGAATTCAGTGGGAAATACAATTATTCAAATTATCGTTTCCACGTTGTCGCGGCAGGAAGTAATAAGAGCCAAAATTTATTGCTTATTTATCCTTGAAAATAGATTTTATTACATGGGAGTTTTTTTGTTTTTTTTTCTCCCTTTCAAAATTCAAAATTTATTGCTTATTTATCCTTGAAAATCGATTTTATTACATGGGAGTTTTTTTGTTTTTTTTTTTCTCCCTTTCAAAATTCAAAACTTAAGTAGTATATGATTTAGTGTAGGGATCACAGAATTTTGAAAATGTGCACACAATTCACTTTTCCCCATAGCCCGTCATACGCAGTTTTTAACTGTTTTTTTGACGTAAATAAATAAATAAATAATAAATAAAGGTAAGTAGTAGCTGATTAGGTCAGATGACAGTATTATGTTTGTTTCTTGCTTTAACAGTTTTATCTGAACATTTGAGCATTTGCCACTTTTAGCACAAGTAATTTCCCATTGTCCAGCATTGTTCGAAAAAGTTCATTAACAGAATATTGCATTTAAAACTAGAGTTCAGGAGTTTATGACATACAGATGATGAAAATAAGGGTTCATTTACAATTTAACATTGATGAGAACATGACCAAAAATATTACTTGGAAAACTATATTTTTTACAATACCCCATCAGAGTTCCAAGTAATGTTTATTTGGTTGTAATCTATTTAATGAGCCCTTTTTGGACCTTCTATTACATTTTTTGTTGTTTAGCTCATCTTGGTACCCCCACTACTTAATGCAGGTGACCAGAAATGTGCAGGATCTTATGTTCAATGTAAAATGAAATTGTTTATATAATATTCAAAATTTTATTGCATCCAATGACAGAGTACACACTGATCTTAATGGTCCTTCACTTATTCTATTACGAACTATCAGATCAGAAGAGATGTGTCTGCAAAATCTTTGTGGAGAATTAATAATGTCATTCACTGCACATAATATTTCTTTAAAATTTTCTCTCTAAGCTCAGACTCATCAAAGAAAATATTTTTAAAAACAAAATTATCTCTTCATGTCATCTTACATTATCGGAGTATACTTTTAAAATTAAAAATTATAGATCAACATTGTGAATAATTTCAACTCTTGTGAATAATTTCTATGCCTTTTTAACTGCAAAAATTCAAAATATCAACAATAATCTTTCACATTTTTTTCATGCCAGTCTGCCTGCAATAGCAATCTGGTAAATATTCCCTAATAAGAAAATATGGGCATGAAAAATGCTAGCAAATGCTCTGCCACATTTGATGTACCAGCATTCTGAAGGCAGAAGAACCTGTAACAATCAAGAATAAATTATTACCAATACACTATGGTTTCACTAGCACACTTCTATTTGCCTTTCATACACACCCAAAAAAACTCACCATTTTCAGTATGAATTGCTGCCTGTGCACAAGGATCTGAAATTGAAAAAATGCTGGTAAGACTGTGTGAACTATCTACTGTTGTGTAATCAAAATTAATATCGCAAAAAAATTGTATGCTCATTTGCAATTTTGAAAACATCTGTCCTTTTTGAAACTCTATTGCCAAGAGGGACAGATGAATTACAAATGTAAAAAATAAAAAAAAAGTTAAACTGTGCTACACACTGGAGAGATGAATTCTATTAAAAAAATCGTACCAGTTACAGCCATTGACGTCGGTGATATCTCGATGGGCTCAAACAAGGGATCTGAAAATTAACAAACATAAAAAAGAGGTTCCACTATTTTCAATAAAATTATTTGAATGCCCTTTCAAGGCAAACACCATGTATACTGTCAGCAAATGTATCGGGCACCTTTCCTGCAGCATACCATAGTTTCTATATCCACAAATGAATTATTATCCCAAGTTTTCAGTAACATTATTGTTGTCAGACATGCTGTTGCAGAAAATGCTCTTTGCATATTGACTCACTAATGGTTAAATACAAATTAAAAGTCAACACTTCCTGTTACGATAGTAACATTTAACAATCAAAGTTAGTTTACAATATTTGTTTATAAATTTAAGTTAACCTCGTGGCAAACCTGCCAGCGAAGTTGAAACGTTACAAGTTTTGTAACGTCCAAATTACCTTGCCTTAATAATTTGACGTTACAAATTTATACATTCATACAACATCATTGTTTTATGTTGTATCATCACTAATTCAAATATCTTTAGTGACGTCTTCCACTCTTCATGTAACACATGAGATAATTATTTTAAAAAAAAAAAAAAACAATTTATTTAACCTTCAAAGGATGCATACAAATCTTATTTCAATTTCTGTATCAACCACCACACGTGCATTTGGCGAGAGCTGGTTCCCCTGGTACCTGGTTCTATCTTTTAACCATTCTGCCTGTAAAAAATACATTATTTACTTTACAGACGTAATTTAAAAAACAAATATAACAGCAGCATTAATCAACAAATTACTGCATAAAAATGTAAGTTACGAAAAATGGCACTAACTTTTTCACATTTCTTGTAAATCCAAATTACCACGTTTTAATGGCTTCTTTTCAGTTTGTGCAATTGGACACCCAGCATCTTCTTGTAGTCATAACACACGCTACAGACAATGCGATTCAGCCGTAAATATTTCTTTGCTAAATTCAAAGTAACTGGTGGCTAGAGATCGTTAACGATCCCACAATAAGCACGTATAGGCCACACAGCCTACGCTCCTGGAGACAGAAATTCAACCAAACTCAACCAGCTGAGATAGCGCAAACTATGAAAATGAGTAGTTCACATATTCACCGTCAGAGCGCGTTAGTGAAAATACGATTGCATATGTCGTCGCGTGTCAAAATTCAAATAACGACAACTTCCGGCCCATCTAGTGACAGACGACTGATTCCGCCAAGGACATATAATCAATATTATTTCTAACGTAAATACAAGAACCCCCATGCGTAGGACCTTTATGCGATTCTCTCTCTCTCTCTGGAATAAAACCCTGCGAGGTAAAAGTTTGGAATTTGAAAATGCTAAGTTCATTAGGAGATAACCAATATTCTGTAAAGCAAAGAACGTCCATTAAATTTAAATCGATCTGTAGAGCTGCCTCGATAAATTCAGTTTTATTTGAAAGGGATTGAACATTACGGTGAAGAATGTTTAGTTTTTGCAAGTACCTACACGAATGTTTTTCTGCTACATCTGACTGTAGTTGCTATATATTTACTCCATTTTTGCCTCGAGTGCGTGGTCGAAGGTTGTAGTGTGTCCCGGCAGTGACAGGTTGTGAGGAAAATGGGGCATCAAGTGTAGGTGAATTGGTAGTTGGAATGGGAGAAACGGGAGAAGGTTCAGAGGAAGAGGCAACAGGGATCGAAATAAGCGTGGGGGGTGGAAAACGTAAGGAAGGTGGAAGGGATGGATTTTTGGCAGGAGACTGCGTAGGACTGGAGTTGATGTATTGTGAAAGCCTGTTACCGACGGCATGTTTTCCAGCAAGGTTCATGTGAAGACCATGCCGGGTGAAGTGTTTTGCTGAGAAGAAATTAACTTCCAAAAGTGTGAGATTTGTTTCTCTCAGTTGCAGTTTTAATTGTTGGTTTGCGTGCTTAATCTCGCTGAATAGTGTTGGTCTGTTGTACCAGACGGGCAGAGTCGAGACTACAATGTTAGTATTTTGGGCGACACATTCTAATTTGTTTACATGTGGTTCAGGTGTAAAGTTACCGCTCAAGTTAATGTCATTCTGCCCTCCTATGATAATGACTGTGTCCTGATTGGTCAGTGTCTTCGTGTGGGTGTCCAACTCTGCAGTCACATCTGCAAACCTCCCGTTAGGTTTAAAAATAGATGAGACTGAGAAGTTGGAGGATAACTTCCTACTGAGAATGGAGGAAAGATGGCGGCCATGACTGTCAGCTAAAATAAGTACCTGTTTTTTAGGCTCAATAGGAATGTCTTTGTTTTCAAGTGAGCTAGGATGCGCAGCTTAACGTGTTTTGGTTTTGACGCGCTTCCTAGCCTGTTTGCGTTGGTTTGTGCATGAATGTGTCGATGGTAGAGAAGGGTGGAGAGGATCGGGAAGGCGAGGAAAATCTGTTTTAAAATCTAAAACACTAAATTGGTTTTGAGTTGTGACTGGATGCGGTGTCTGTGTCTTTTGTCTGTTTCTTTTTCGGGTGTACGGTTGGTATTATTCGCCATGTTGCCGACTTGTACCCAACCGTCTGTGTTTCGTAGAGAACGGCCTCTTCCAACCTTCGGATAGGTTCTGGCTACAATCACAATTATGCGTCTGTAGGTCAAATAAGAAGGAACTTTCTCGTAGAACGAATAAACATCTCCGGTCTTGAGACTAAAATTAGACTATTCTACATTTGCTTACCATCATATCAACAAAATCACTCTTTTGACACTAATACTAATTTGAAAATTCTCCACTTGGAAAATAAACGTAATAAAATGGATATTTTAGAAAATTTAACCTAAAACTATTCGAAAACTCGGATTTAATAACTCTCAATAAACAAAGAGGTAAAATATAGCCCCATATTAAAACTCTTTATTGATTAGCTTCTCCACTTCTATTTACTCCCTTCAAGTTCACCTGATCAGTATCACACAAAATGGCACCGAGGTAATTTAATCTTGCACGTACGAGCTTCTTCCATGGTTCTTGGGTAAATATCCAGTTTCATCAGTTTTCAAATAATACCTTTTATGTATTATTTCAATTTATATTTATATACTTTATTCTTAATATTTTATTATTGTGTTTTATTAATGTTAATATTGTTATTGTTAATGCTTCATTAATTTGATAACTATATTTGATTTGCAAAAAAATTCCTCCCTGTAATGCCACTGAATATTTGATATACCACTGAAGGTGGGAAAATATTCCCCAAACGTTCCTGGATAATTATTTTAAAAATATTATATAAATTAAAATTTTTGTGGTTGATCTCTCTTTGACCCTTAATCGTTATGGAATTTCGCAAAATATTCGCTGTCAGCTCGGAATTTGCAATTTTTTTTTCTTTTTGCTTTTACATTGACAATGATTAGAGATTTTTGGACATCACTCTTGTCTTCAATTAATGTTTATTCTGCATCATTGGCGGTTACCACCGTATGTGAGACAAATGTAAATCCTTTTATAATATTAATTTTGTTGCATTTGTGTTTCAGCTGAGTTCCGCCAGGTTTCCAGTTGTATTGAAAGTAGGACATGCCCATGGAGGACTCGGTAAAGTTAAAGTCGACAACAATAGTGACTTCCAAGATATGGCATCCGTAGTCTCAGTGGCAGGTACTTACTGCACAGCTGAACCATACGTGGAGAGCAAATATGATATTCATGTGCAGAAAATTGGGCCTAACTACAAAGCATTTATGTAAGTATTCCACATGCAATAGGAAGACGGCTATAATCGAATGGGGAAGAAATAAGAATACGAAAATCAAAATAAGATTAAAGAGATATAAAGTAGTCTGAATCATCTCTGCAATGATGTACAACGAGCTGGAACTAACCTATCTAATTAACAGTTGGTGTTGCAATATTACTAAAAAACATTGGCAACTTAAATGAAATCATAAGTATACAGTGGGGAATATAGTAAAATATAATATAGAATATAATGCAGAATAGAATATAGAATAGGTATGTAGAATCCCAAGATGTTGTACGGCATCGGTTTGTGCATGTGCAGTCAAAGATTAGTAAGAGCGGGGGCAGAAGAACTTTACGAACTCTTTTGAAGCAGAAACAAGAAACTAAAGTTAGCCGGCGTTGGCTAAGTATTTTATTTGTTGCAGTCTCTTAGACAGAAAGAATGAAATCTAACTATAGTGTAAAATGGAAGTTCATTTATTTACATCCCCGCGATGCCTCCTTCCACTCTATCACAATCCATGCCTCCCACCGTCCCCTCTTCCCCGCTCTTCCCGTTCTGCCACGCCCTGCCTCGTCCACCCCGCTCTACCCCTCCCAATTCTTCTCCAGATCCTCCTCACTGCGCCATGCTTCGCCTGCACCCACCCAATATTTGCAATACTTAATATACTACTATATCTAGTTGCATCGTATAAACTTTTGTCGATATGGTTCCTCTCGTTTCAGAGTTTTTTTATAAGATACCAACCATACATTCAGTTTTATGTATTCAGATCTCACCAATAAAGATCGTTGTCAATATTGGTGATTTTAACACCAGTAGTAGAAACTAAAAATGTGAATAGATTACTCGCATTTATTGAGAAGATTGAGTAAATCACAGTGCCAGATTATCGAACAGGTTGACTAGGCTGCAGACTGGGGGCGCGCAATCTTTGGAGGCGGACGGTTTTCAGGGAATGCAAAATTTCATACGGATAACTTTTGGATGTTTTATAGAAATATTTTTTACCATATTTGTATCGAAATATTGTGTAAATTAATCAAATATATAATCATTAATTTACAGAGTGAGTCACGTAACTTTAGCACCTGTAATTTTTGAACGGTTGAAGTTATTGCAATGCAGTTTTCAGGTAAGTACATGGGAGAATGGGGCTAATTGATGTATGTATACGTTTGCATTAAATCACTTATATTTTACGAGATATTGTTTTTCAAATGGAATTATACATATTTTTAGTGTATCATGACGCGTAAAAAAACGAATCCAATGATATACATATTGTACGCATTTTTGTAGTAGTTTTGATTTTTTGCACCTAATTTCTTTATTTATCTTACGTCAAAAACAGTTGAAACTGTGTATGACGTGCTATGGGGAGAAGTTAATTCTGTGCACATTTTCAAAATTCTGTGATCCCTACACTAAGTCATATACTACATGAATTTTGAAAATTAAAAAAAGGTTTCATGTAATAAAATCTATTTTTAAGGATATAAAAGCAATAAATTTTGGGCTCTTATCCATGATGTCCTTCGTCAAGGAATAATACTTCCTGCCGCAACAACATGGAAACGATTATTTGAATAACTATATTTCCCAATGAATTCTAGAAGACGTGCACAGATAATGAAGTTACATTTATGTCCAGAAGCAAAACAAGGGCCATCTCAGCATTTGCTCAAAGGATCAGGGAAACTGGACGAAAAACCTGATCGAGATGGGGATCATTGACCCGGAGGCTGCGATACAATACTTGTTACAGGTTGTTATACACATTTATACAGTCCAAATGACAAATAATGCATTATTATGTATCATTGCTAAAATTAATGTTACTTTTCTTGTGATGCTCAGTGTAGTCTCTAATTGTATAGAAACAGTTATGCAGCAGAAACGATTTCACTTTGGATCTAAACTTTTCTATTGAATTTAATCGTTTAATGTCATCTGGCAAAGTGTTGTAAAATAATGTACATGTATTGTATGTGAATTTTTTGTAATGAGCTGTTGATACTGTGACCAGATGAATATGATTTCTTCGTCGAGTAATAGACTTCGGCAGTTAGTAATAGTATATAGTAAATAATATAATAGTAATATTAAATAATATAAAATATAATAGTAAATATAGTAATAGACTTCGGCATTTTCTGAAAATATATTCCCACCCTTAAGCAAGTCATTTTTGACAAAAACCACTGATTCGTAAATCAACAGACAAGGTAATGGTAAAATTCCTAGATTAATGAAGAGAGGCTTACAAGAATCACGTGGGTGGGATTTGGTTATTATTCGTACAACTAACTCATCTTTAACGGATATTGTAACACCTTGAACGCGTGTTAGCAGGGAGAACGCTGCGTGACCTTTGGTAGTAGACTCATTCAAAATATCTGTTAAACGCGAGTCGCAAAAAATCAAAATTACGTAAAAAATGTTTATCTAAAGTATCACAAAATGTATATAATTGGATTCGTCTTCTACGAGAACTAACTAGAATTCATAAAAAAAACTTATTCTAGTAAGTTTTTTGTGTTTGCTTGTACTTTCACCTAACCTTGAAATATTATAGTAGATATTAATAATTTGGAGTTCAATAGACATATTATATTATTCAGTGGCGGCTCTGAAACGAAAGGGGGGGGGATGGAATCATCAGGCCATACCATGCATATCGCAGAGAAACACATTGGGGTGATTTTCAGTTTTTGAACTTAATAGAAATTTTAAATCTTAACTTAACCACTTTTTACATCAAGGGGGTGTTGAGCCCGACTGGCGCATGTGCTAGGAGCGCAACGTTCTCGCCCGATATTACTCCAAGGGACTTTCAGTTTTGGGTAATAAACATTCGCGGGTCACAAGAAACGGTACCGCGGGCCGCCAGTTGGACAACTCTGCTCTACACTAACATTAAGGTTGGTTCCTAAGTTGAATGTAACGAATCATGTAACGTATGGGCGTATATTATTTCGGCAAAAGAGTTGAGTCTATTCGGAACCAAGCATACAAAACATTCGAGAGTAATACGTTTTCTTTGTTTGGTATAATTCCATCTATGTTGATTTTCATAAAAAACATGTTCCATTTAACGAGAAACTTCAATGTAATTGTTTGCACCAAAATTGTAGTTTGTTTAAGAATACAGTATATTTCGTGCTCAGTTTTTTATAGGAAGAAAGATGGTATTGGTACAATTGCAAAGAAACTGAAGAATAGGAAGGAAGCAAAAGAGAAAACAGAATGGGAAAATGAGGTCATGAAGAAGACTCCTAAAATTGGCTTATTATTCGCACCAGCAATCACTCAAAAAATTTCCGTTGATACAAATGTAACGTCGTCCGTTCTTCGAACATACTAGCAGCGGAACCGCCAGATAATACACGCTAAAAAGAAATTAGCGTCAACAGCAGAGATAATAACAGAAACATATTACAAGTTCCAAACGACCCAGTATAGTGGAACGGTGACGATGGTTTTAGAGAAATGGTGGCATTTAATCAAAATGCTAACGTCAAAGATGGATTTAATCAAAATGATGGCATCGATTTTTCTAAATCTAAAAGGATTATGCAGGTCAAAGTCGATATTTATCAAAATCATATTTCTCAAAAACAATAGCAAATGGTGAAGTTGTTAAATGGTTATGGTTAGTGAATTCGCCATCTACAGGACATGTCTTATGTGTTCCTTGCAATATATGGTGGAACTACATTGCTCACTACAACAGAGCTTTAAGACTGGAAAAATACCAACAGCATTATAACAATTCCAAATATCAAGATTACGTAAGAAACTTTGTATGTAGATCTGCAGTTTTAGAAATATTCAATTCAGAGATTGGGAAACGGCACACAAATGAAGTGGACTATTGGAGAAGTGTCTCGAAAAGAATTGTAGAAAATATGAAACGTTTTAGTATCAAAAGGATTTTCTTTTTCGATAACATCGAGATTATTGGTTACAAAATGAAAACTTCTTAGGCTGCATTGAGTTGATATCCAAATTTGATCCGTTTATCTTGTTCGATATGGAAATGAAGAGCTACGTTTGTGAAAAAAGGGTTTAGAAAATGGTAATTCGGAGGGTAATATTTATTAAAGAAATTGTCGATACAAGATATATTTCCAAATGGCGAGATTATTTTAAGACTACTTAATTATTTCTGTGACTAATGCAAATGGCGAACGTTATTTCTCTGCTTTGAAGCGTGTAAAAAAATATCGGAGATCGAGTCTTAAACAAGACATTTTGAATGTATTATCAAAAACGCGGTTTCTCGTGATTGTTTTCTGTAATCAGCCATTTTTCTCACAGTGTGCGAAACACCACGAAGCGTGTGCGAAACATCTGTAACGATTCGGAATTGTCTGTCGTCTTGACGTCTTTTTTTATTATTTACACACAGTAGTACTTTTGTACTAGTAAATTTTTGTACAAGTGAGGCATTTCTAGTTATTTGATATTTAATTTATATTCCTTTACTTGATGCATTGCATTTCGCTCACAGCGTGTTACGCAAACTACTATTACGCAACACGGATGCGAAGTGATTCGCGTCCTTGTTACGCAAACTACTATTTGGGACGCGTAGAGTTTAAATTCACTGTTAAGAAATTTACCAAAACTAAAGCGAGAAAACGAGATTCCGTATGACAACGCATATTTTATATGTCCACATGGATGTTATTTTGACTTTAATATCCAATTTATTTGTAACAAAATGTAATTAATGCTCAAATATAGAAATTGACCTTATATTTGAAATATATTGACCTAAAAATGTTTGATGTTAAAAAAATGCAAATAATAATAAAATATTTATACGTAATCGTACACAATTTACATTGGTTACAAGTATCGTATATTTTATATACGAAATATTATAAATAACTTTAAAAAAAGCAAATTAAAAAAAGGCTAAAACATTTGACAGCCTAGAGCGCTCTTAAGTCAAAGTCAGGCACTGGTAAATCAGGACAGGATATGGTTCAAAGACTGCTAATTTCAATAGCAGTATTCAGAACAACATATTTTAAACACAAATATGCATCCATGTAATTTTTTTCCGTACTTGCAAATAATGTATTATAAACTATTTTCTTGCAAATAAAAATGCACTATTATTTCATGGTGCATGGCTTTTTAGAAGCAGAGATGGAAATAATGACTATTTTGTGATGAATGCAAAAGTAACCATTCCAGTCACATTGGTAAAAAGCGAAAGAATTAACGAGTTTTGCAAAATGCATGAATTGCAAGACATATCAGTTCGAAGTCTTTGGTGGTGGGCACATTCCCGACCAGAATCGATGCAGAAGTCTTTCACTTGTTTGTCGTCTTTCCGGTGAAAGAAGGACAGGAGTGGTTTACTTTTGCTTTTACACTTAAAGTAAAAGTTTGGCGTTAGGTCTAGACACCCTAGAGAAATCAACATCTGACTTTCTACCTTGACTCACAGGAACAACTTGGTCTCTTTAAAATATGAGCAGCAGTCAATGCACTGCAGTAGATCTACCAGATCAGATTTCCGTATATCCGATAAGTTAAATTAAAATTAAACTTAAAATTCTTTAAAGTCAAAAATAATTAAAACCTGTGTCCGTAATACTACGGAAAATAGTGCGATCTCGGCACATATTCTTAAGCTCTGGGATCCCCATCTAACTTATACACATATTAAGTTGTCTTATGAATAGTTAGCAGCGTGTGTTTTGGCAAGAACTGATGTGAAAATATTCACGTCCGTGTAATAAAAACTAATTGCAAAGGCACATGAGCAATAGATTTTGGCAATTATCCCTTATCGTGTTGTAGGTAAAGCAGTAGATTTACTGCCGTGAGAACATGGAGAACGATAATAGTTATTTACGATATTAGTGTCGTAATACATCTGATTACAATACGAGATTGGAAAATTGCCAAACGAGGCCGTTAGGCCGAGTTTGGTAACCAATTGAGTATTGTAATCAGATGTTACGACACGAATATCGTACAACGTTTTATCCACTTTGTAAAAATTTGTTAGATTTAAGATTAAAATTTTAATTTAGTATTCACATTTTTCCCCTTTAAGTGGCGACTCTGTTCTTAACAAGGAGAACAATGTTCTTAACAATGTTCTTAACAAGGAGAACGCGCATGGTGTACGCATTTCGACAACATGAGCGAATGCAGTTCAGACTCAGAAATAGAAATAGCAGAAATAGAAATAGAAATAGAAATGCTGATATAGATTCTTTGTTACCATACAAATAAAAGAAGAAATGGGGAAAAATATTATTTCAAATACTAATATGAATTTTCAGGCTTCAACATCATCAGGAACTACAATTTCGAATTGCAAGAAATTTGTTGTTAATGTATATAATAAGTAATTAAAACATGTTATTATTGTTTTTATTTGAAAAATTGTTAACAAAGTTATTTTCATAATAAATTATTTGAATAATTTTTGATTTCAATAGTTGACCATGGAATAGTGCTCGTCTCAGAATAACCCTACTCGTATGCCATTACCGCACTAGTGCGGTAATGAAGTTCATTACCACACTAGAGCGGTAAAGTACTTCATTACGAAACATATTATAATAGCATAAAGTTTCACATTACCTAACCAAAGTGGATAAACAGAATTACTATATTACCATATTCAAGGTTGGGCAGTATTCAAATACTTGTATTGGAAATACGTATTTTAAATATATTTTGTATTTGAATAACTGTATTTTTGAGGTTTTTGGACATGCATTTTAGAGATGTATCTAAATACATGAAATAGGTGTATTTAAAAAATGAAATAGTTTAAATACTTCAAATATAGATGAAGAGAGTACTTTCTTTTGGTTTGATTCTGCTAGTGAAAGAACCTCATTGAAACAAAAATAAAGACCCCTTTCAGCTTCTGAATTTGAATTCTCTTCATTTTTAAATTATAAATTTAAATAATTAAAAATGTTGGACAGTTATCAAACAACAAAAATACGTTTATTCCTTATAACTAGAGTGCGGACAATGCCCCTTTTGCCTATTTTATTTCTTTGGATGTATTTTGTTGTAACTTACCCCTTTATCAATTTACTGTTTACCTCAGAAATGGCTTTTGCGAGGGTTTTATAATGCATATAAATTCTATTTTTAGAGATAATTAATCGTGCTTTGAGAGCCTAAAAGTACCTATATTGAATTTTCCATATTTTGAATATTTTTTGTTTTCTACAGTTATTTTTTGGGAAATCACTGATGGGTAATTTTTTATCAAACAAGTAACAACCACGTAAAATCTGCCAGGGCGTCCTCCGATCGAGAAGCTCTATGCCCTGTGTGTTCTTGCATGTAACGCGTCGAGACGTATAAGAACGGTGGTTTACTTTGTGGTAAACCGTGCGGTTTACCTTGTCAACTTCGCCGAAACCTGTCAGGGCACTCCAGAAAATAGGAAACTTTCTTTCTTTCGTCTCTCCAATCTTCGCAATGATTGGTGAGCTGTGTTCCTTACCAAGAGCACAACTGTCTTCAAAACTAGCGCTCCCGGCATCTTTTGCTTTTCAAAAGGTAGAATTACACAAGATAGGCGGAGTTTTCTTCGATAATTTTGGATTGGTTTCGAAGTTTGGTGCATTCCAGATCAGTAAATTTGCTGTTCCTATTAAGCATGCTTGTTACAGTGGCAAAAGAGAAGTTTCAAGAAGTGCATTGCTAAAATTTGTGGAGAAGATTCACGGCGGAGTGGAAATGTATTTTTTTGCCTGTGATGTGAAAATGTGGTAAACTGTGCAAAAAATATTTCTTATGACATAAAAAGACCGTAACTCCTTCAGAAAATGCGAAAAAAGTGGGAAAACGATTCAAACTGTCTACAGCAAGTGCAGTGAAAAGATGAAGACAAGAAAGAATTTCAATACTGACTTGTGCCATGCCGCAAACATTCCATTTTCAAAACTTGAAAATCTAACATTTAACCAGTTTGCCCCCAAATTATATATAATATAAAATTCCACACGAGACAGTTATTAGAAAATATTATCTAACTTCGTAATATGTTTTGATAATCGAAAGAATTCGATTTGTTTTCAGAGAATTGTGTTTATCCTTTATGTAGAATGTATCTTATTCAACCATAATGCCCATTTCCCTGCCCACTTTTAAGTTTTTAGTTCCCAAGTGCCTGCCTATTGTCAACTATTATACCTATTTACCTGCCTATTTTTAATTTTTAAGTGCCTATTTGCCTGCCTATTTTCGACCTTTTTAGTGCCTACATGTCCGTGCTTTACTTATAACACTAGTTTACGTTAATTTGCGCCAGTTGAACGACCGTTTTCTTTTGCGGGTTTTATACAGTCGCCAAATAGGGGTTTATTGTATGATGGTTTGTTTGAAAAACTAGTCGCTTTAATAGGAAATTCCGCTTATTTGAGTTAGACTTGTTGTCATTGTTCTGAAATTTATGACTGTCAATTAGTAATTTATTGTAGTGGACAATTACAATAGATTGTGACGACAAAAAATAATAATAAAAATTCTTGTATTTACTGTATTTTGAGTATTTGAAGTATTTTCGAATCGAATATACGTATGTATTTAGCTATTCAAAACCTAGTGTATTTTGAGTATGTATTTAAATATTTATTTACGAAGTATTGGAGAAGTCTTTAAATACTAAATTTAAAGTATTTTGCCCAACCCTGACTATATTACGAGTATATGTCCACAAATAAAATAAGGTGCCCTCTCAGCATTTGCACAAAGGATCTGGAAAACTAGAGGGAAAAACCCGATCGAGATGGGGTCATTGACCATGAAGCTAAGGCACAATTCTTGTTCCAGGCATATTTAGTGTTTTCGTTCAAATGGTAAGTAATACATTAAATGTCATTGTCGAAATCAATATTATTTTCTTTTGATGCTCCGTATAGTCTGATTGTACAGAAACAGTTATCCAACAGAAAATATTTTTCTTCAGACAAAGTTGATTTAAATCGTTTAAGGACATCTGGTAATGTGTTGTAAAACAATGTATATTTCTGATATGTGATATTTTTGTAGTGAGATGTGGATACTGACACCTGGTGAATATGATTACTATGTTGATTGTTATGGTTATAGACCTATGCATGTATATTGTCTTGGAATATGATCCCATCCTTCAGTAAGTAATTTTGGATACACTTATTCGTAAAGTAACAAATGGTGGAATTCCTAGCTTAATAAAGAGAGGTTTGAAGAATCACGTGCGTGGAATTGGATTATGTGAATTTGTGTATCTGTAATCGAAACATCTGAAATCTATATGATGTTTCCCCAGAATATTTTGCCACATCTGGACGGGAATGCACATTTGCGAAAAACGCACAGCGAACAGTACGAAGGGTGACTGAATTTCAAAAAAATTTGACCGGGAGCGGTAGGTCAGTGCATCAACTGATATCCCTGCAGCGCCTCTGACCGGGAGGTCCTAGGTTCGAATCCTGACGGCGGCAGGATTTTCGACACTAGCTTTTCAGCTAGGTCGAATTCAGTTGCTGTCTGGAGGAGAATTTTAGCGGCCGGCTGCTCTGATCGGTAGTTTTCCGTGATTTCTTTGATCAGCACCAGGCGAGTCCCGGAGCAGTACCCTACCAAACGGGCCACGGACCGCGCGCGATCTGTCCTTCCTCTTCCGTGTTCTATCCTCTCCCCCTACTCACACACACTAACATGCACTACACTATCACATACTCCGGGAGACCGGTCGGGATCTTAGAGCTTGTCCCGGCTGGGGCAGTGCCTCGCCCCACTGGGGGGAAGGGTCCTGGTTAGGGGGAAACCCCGCTAGCCGATGGTAGGTCGGCTTAGGATCTCGCCATCCAGCGGGGGAAGATCTCCGCCATCTCCCGATGGAAAACATGCACTACGCTTACGGGACTAATGACCTAAGCTGTTGACGCGCGAGGAATCACCAACCAACCAATGAAACGCGTAGCATAATGAACTTAATTTTCTATTCAATTCATTTAATTTTACAAAATGTAGATCCTTATTTTTACTTTCTCGTATACATACGTGTATACGGAGTAATATACGTAGTTTAGAGAAAGTTATGAAGTGATGCGGAAAATCGATTTCGAGATTTCAACGGAAATACACTTTTGGTGTCCTCTGATTCCGAAAAATTGTTGTTTTTTTTTCTAAACATCCGTCCGGCTGTGAACACTACTAGCGCCTAAACAACACGTACAATATTTTCCAAATTGAAGAAACCTCTGTGCATCTGGCTCTAGTTGAAGCTTTGAAATTTTGAAACACTCTTTAAAATTTGGGGGAACATGAAGGCCCCCGGACATTTTAAAAATTTTCTCAAGAACGGCTCCAATTTTTTTCTTTACGTTTCTTGTAAGAATAGAGTAAAATGCATTTACAAAGGTGGCTTAGGTCAGATTTTCGCGGTTAACTCTAAATTTTCGAAAATTGCAAAAGTCTGAATTTTTATTCGGCGTTTTCCTTCTACTACAAAATTGAAGATAGAGAAGTTTCCTTCAGATGAAATTTGTAGTCTATGAATAGTTTTTTCATTGTCATGTACGTTTTTTGAAAATTTCAGTAGTTTTCGTGCAATAGAGCGTGAAATATTTGCACCTTTAAAAATAACAAAAACAAGAATTTCTCAAACACGGCTCTAAATTTTTTCTTTATATTTTCGGTAGGCGTAGCACCAAATGCACCCCATGCGATGACATAAACGCCATATAGCTGTATTCTTTTGTTTCTCTCAAAATTACAAAAAAATATTTTTTTACTTGTCTCTCACGTCGGGAATATGAATATTAGAGGCGATTTATTTACGTTATTATATTTATGAGTACATGTGCTTTAAATAATTTCATATAAAATTTCTCGAATATTCAACAGTTGCTTGTTAAAATGAGCTTAAAATTTCGCATTTTCAGAAACGTTCAAACACCATTTTCTCAATACTGGCTCAAAATTTTTCTTCAATTTTTTCCAATGGATAGTGCTAATTGCATTGTTTAATATGACGTAAAGTTCATTTTTGTGTATTCATTTGTTTTTTCAAAGATTACACAAATTTAATTTTTTCAAAATATCTCTCACGTCATGAATACGCACATTTCCATCGATTTGTATCAATTATTGTATTTGTGAGTGGAAGTGCTTCAAATGACTTCAAATGAAGTTTATGAAATGTCAATAAATTTCTGTGAAAAAGAGCTTCAAATTTCGCATTTACAGTCATGCTTAATCGCTATTTTCTAAAAGCGGCTTCAAATTTTTCAATGAAAATTTCTATTTTGGACGAGTTTATACTCTACTTTAATATTCTTCATGTTATATTTCAGTTCTACTATTAAGAAACCGGAAAGTTAAGAAAATGTCAAAAAATGTACTTTGTGCGACGATAGATGGCAGCTGGCCATAAAATGGAGCAAGACCTTAAATGCAGTCCACAGCAGGGAAATTCGAAAAAATTGCTACGAGAAAGTCTGTGCCAGTATTGTCTGTGGAGTGGAAAAAGGAATTTGTGGTGACAATTGTTTTAAATTTTTTTACGACTCTTAAAAATTGGTAGTAAAGTATCATAATTGGTCGTAAAATTATTTGATTAAAGAACTGAATTTAGAACATTATGAATCTTAATATTCAATGTTGCCATCATTATTCTTTTATAATAACTTACTGCATTCCGGACCGAGAATTCTGGGATTTTCAAAATCATGACTTTGAAATATATGACTTTGAAAATCCCAAAATTCTCGGCACGGGAAAATACCGAAATTACCTTATACGATAAAATTAAAGGGACTATTTCATTTTCTGTGCATTTTAAACTCAACGCTCAGCAATATTGAAATAGTTTCTCTCGCACAGTACCGGGTCTTTAATGCTGTAAATCACATTTCGGGGGATGGGCGTTTGCAGTGGGGTATGAATTTTCAGTTTTCATACAATTATTATTTACAAAGTGTAGGGTATTCTCACGTGTTCGAGTTGTATATACTTGTTTATACGTATACAAGAATAAATTCTTAGGTAAGGGAAAATACAACTTTTTCCCTAGTTTGAAACAACTACAGACATGAGAATGCGGCCGGAGTCAGTAACTGCATACTTGACTGACCGAGAGCCGTCGCGTCTGGAGAAAGGTCGCAAGTGCCTGGGACGCGACGTCTCCCGGACAGCCAAATAGTTAACTACAGATACCTTAGTTTTTTAACTACGACACAACAATTAAAAATATCTAAAAAAAACTAGAGGTGTCTTGAGAGGAAATTTAGAGATTTTTGCGTGCTTGGGCCGGTATGCTAAGACACAGTAAAACATTTCTTGTAAATCCAAAACCAACCTGTTCCCCTTCATTTCCTCACATGTGCCCACCCTTTTTCTTCACCTGTGCCTGAAATGATTTCTAGTAAACTGCCTAAAACTAACATCTTTCCTGAGCGTATTACTTACTCCTGAGCGATACACTTAAACGATTATAAAACTTTAAAAACATGATAATTTGTAACTACATTCCAAAGTCAAAATATTACTGGTGCTACAACAATGTATCCATATGTGTAATATACACTTATATCTATTCGTGTTTATTGCACAGAACTTTTGCACTCATTTTCAAGGTGCATTTAAAGTCAAGGTGGTTTAAACGCGGAAAAATAGTAAAAAAATGTTTTTTTTAAATTTAACTACAGCCCAGCTGTCAAAAAAATCTGAACAAATCAGTGATTTGTGTTTCAAAAATACTTTTGAGGTTTTTTTCGAGCCTGTTCCAGGGTTTTAAGATACAGAAATTTTTTAATTTTTTTTCAAATTTTTTGTTTCCGAGGAAACCTTTAATAAAAAAATTGATGTCATATTTTTGAAAATTTTGAAAATGTCCGAGGAACTTCATACCCCCAATATTAAAATGTCGATTTCTAGTTCCAAGGACCAGAATGATTGGTGACTATCAATTTTGGTGAAAATCGGCTGAACGGTTTATGCTCTAGCGTTGTGCACGGACGGACGGACGGACAGGCGGCTTGGCGAACTGGTGGACTGACGGGCAGACGGACGGAGAGACGGACGGACACACAGACGTTTTTCCGTCAATCGGTTTTTCGGAATCGAAGACACACAAAACATGGATTCTGGCTACACCATGTGTTAAGAGGAATTGTTTTGCTATATTTAGCAACTGTATTTATCCACGTTTTCGTTACTAGGGCCGGGTAAAAAGAATATTTGGGTCGAAAATTCCCCGTTTTCCCGCTTACGATTACAATACTTTCTCTTCTTAAGTTAGTAAGGGCTAGAAAATAAAATTTGTGCGTTGTGATTTGTGGTTTTCAAGTCTTTAATTTTATATCTAATAGTAGTTGTGTTCATTATTGCTTGTCTGATTGGCTTTTTGAATTGGTGTAGGTACATTATTGTAATATGTAAATTGAATGTATTAATTAAATTGAGAATGAGCTAGTTTTTTGCTAGATTCGATCAGAAAATCATTGTTATAATTTCCGGAAACAACAAACAGAACGATTACTGTTCAGAATTATTTCTAGATTTTCAATATGCGTGGTATAATCTACAGCGCGCTTTGTTGGAAATCTGGAGATTCAAAGAAAGATCATTTGAGTGTTGGAAGATGTACAGTAATAACTTACTGAATTTTTGAAAATTGTAAAAAATTAACATTACGAAAGTACAATATTGTAAGATGGAATTTGTTTATATGAAATCTATTGTTAACATTGTTTATCTGGCCGATATTATTGTCATAATTTAAT
The DNA here is from genome assembly GCA_011170035.1 of Teleogryllus occipitalis. Classification (NCBI taxonomy): domain Eukaryota; kingdom Metazoa; phylum Arthropoda; class Insecta; order Orthoptera; family Gryllidae; genus Teleogryllus; species Teleogryllus occipitalis. Next base: position 7,577 of record BLKR01004402.1, on the reverse strand, counting down.
TGCCGATATTATTATCAAAGGAAAAAATATGAAGGATGAGTTTGTCTTAACAAGTAAAACATTAATCGATATAGAATGTACATTTCAAGATTGAGTTTATAAAACTAGTGGTGCTATCAAATCACATAGTATATCGCATTGTTTCGAAATGCTCCGCAGTATTGTACTACCACATAAACCAGCAAACGTTTTTTCATTTCATTTCTCCCCGTAGCACGTTACTCAGAGTTTATATCTGTTTTTGACGTAAAATAAATACAAAACAGCCGAATGTTTCCGCTCCGAGACCCGAACTCAGATCCTCAGAATTAATATGCAGACTCTCTTACCACTACGCCACACAAGAGCCGTGTGGATCGAACTCAGTCTGAGGCATGTAAAAAACCCTCAACAATCATGTAAAAAACCCTCAACAATCAAAATATTTCTTGGAAACTACCAAAGCCCCCAGTCCGTTCAGCTCGATCAAGGAATATCAATTTTGGAGTAAATCTGCTGAACGGTTTAGGCGCTACAGTTGTCTACAGACGGACTGACAGCTGTTAGGTTGATTGTTAGATTGAGGGGTGCCTCCTACCAGAGGGGTATCCCCCAGCCGAGACAAGCTCTATGCTCCCGACCGGTCTCCCAGCATGTGCGGTAGGGTGGTGCATGTGTGTGTAAGTAAAGGGTAAGATAGGGCAAGGACTGGGAAGAAAAGATTGCACGTGGTTCGTTTGGTAGGGTACTCCCCCGCATTCGCCTGGTGTTGATCCGAGAAACCACGGAAAGCTACCGATCAAAGCAGCCGGTCGCCAGAATTATTTTCCACACAGCGACAGAACTCGACCTAGCTATCTGGCTAGTATCGAAAATACTGCCATCGTCATGATTCGAACCTAGAACCTCCCGGTCAGTGGCATTACAATGACGTTGGCTGATGCCCTGAGCCACCTGTCCAGGTTAGCCATTAACGATATGCAAATCGTTCCCATGGGTACTGTATATATTGTATTTAAATTTCTTATTGATTAATTGATTAGTTTAATTAAATCAGTACATAGAGATGCACAGAAAGATGACAATGAAGGGCTCAGTAGAATAAGTGGCTATCCCACATTTTTTGTGAAATTGAGTTATTAGCTTCATATTGTAACGATACAGAATATTATACCCAGGCTAATCAAAACAAAGTGTTGCGTAATCACGCACTGGCGCTTTTGCGTCTTTTCTGAGCCGTCGGGCGGCTGATTCGTTACGCACAACTGCTGTCGCGACATCTCTGCGCCAAGCAAAAAGGGGGAAACTGTGTTTGTTTTCGCCAACGCCGACGCGGGTCTATCCCTGGGGATCTAGCTGGGAAGGGGGGCTGCGCAGTTTGGAAACTCTGGGAGGGACCACCTGCGTTTATTTACGAAAAGTGTGCGAGTGAGAGCGCCTCATGGAAAATTCCGCTCGACACACCGACAAAACGTAAGATATTATTGGACCAAATTTAAGTAAGACGTAGGAACCTTTCGCCAATAGAAGCACATTTTAGAAAAATTTTGGAAACATCTAGAACATTTGGGAAACTAGGGGGGGGGGAAAGACTTGCGAGCGCTGGCATGCGCCGAGCAGCCAGATCAGAACGGTGGGAGAGATCCTAGTAGGCGGAGCGGAAGGGTAGGAGAGGTGAGCGCTGAGGTGCGCTTAGCTCGCAGAGCAGTGGAGCCGGAGAAGGGCAGTGCCCCTTTTTGTTTTAAATTGAGGACGAGTAGTTCCTCCTATTGCTCATTTGTCGAATATATTCTCTTTTGATCTCTGCCGATCACGCCCGCGTCGCCCGTCACAATTCACGCGACGAGTATTATCGCGTTGCTGGACACCTGAATCTTGAGCTGTCGTCGCTTTTGGTCGTCGCTTTCATCGTCGCCGTCACTGCGCCGCCGCTGTGGCCGCTGCCGCCGTCGCGTCGCCGTGGTCACGCTACGCCACCGCAACCACCGCCGCCGACGCGGGACTCAAAGGGCCTTTCCCGACACCCACGGGACACGCCGCCTGGTGTGAGGTTCGGCGACCTGTAGAGGTTGCCCATCCCAGCGGACCTGCCTGCGAACGGTGACTGTGTTTTGATTGTCGAGCTGCGGCAAGATCTTCAGTGCGCCCTTCAGGCGCGACGCTTGTTTAAAGAAACTCTTATCAAGGAAGGGCTCCCCGCGCATTGGCGACTTCCTTACATTATTAAGTTCCCTGTAATATATTAGTTTTATAGCATAAAAATAGAAGAAGTAATTACTAAGACCTTGATTTTTTGTATGCTTAAAATTTAAGTTTTTCATTAAAGTCCATTTGTGTTCTCAATAATTTTATTTTAAATTCATCATCATTTTTTTTTTTTTAAATCCATCCACCATCTATTCTTCTTCACTCTACATGCTTCCTGAGCTAGCCGGCCACACGAGCCCAGGTAAGCAAAGGTAGGTCTGGGAGACCGGGTTCGGTGCAATAAAAAAGTTCAAATAATATTATTTTACTGTAATATGTTATTTAAAGCAAGAATGCACTGATATGCGAGATAATTATGTTTCAAAGTTTAAAATATATACTGAGCTATCTAAGGAAACTTCAGGTAGAACTCTCATTATTTCAGAACTATGCCAACGTGGGACAGCCCCTTCTTCTATTGAGCCTTTCGATTAATTTGACGTGACCAGCATTTTACAAATAATATAAAAGAGTTAAAAATGTTTAAAAGTTGCAAGTTGGAAAAGCACGTAGAGACACGTTCGGTTTATTTATATGTATTGATTGTATTTGTGAGTAAAAGTGCTTCAAATGATTTTCAATAAAGTTTCTCGTATCCTCTCTAGTTTCCTACAACAACAATTGTGCACGGGATTCGAACTCGCTTCCTTTTGCCCCGAAGATATGAATCTGTAGACGTCATTTAACGACCTCGGTCATACGGGACTTACGCGGTCTGTCCATGTGTACATGTGTATGAAACAAAATATAATGGTTTCAGTTCTAGCATTCGGAAGCCGAAAAATTGAGAAAATGTAAAAAAAAGTCCTTTAGGCAACCAAATACGAAAGCCGGGAAGATGATTGGTTGGTTGTTACTGATTCGGGTGCGTCAACCGTTTAGGCCACTAGTCCCGTAAGTGTAGTGCATGATTTCCTCGGGAGATGGCGGTAATCTTCCCCGCTGGATGGCGAGATCCGGCGCCCACCTACCGCCGGCTAGCGGGGTTTCCCCCTAACCAGGACTCTCCCACCAGCAGGATACCGCCCCAGCCGGGACAAGCTCTGAGCTCCCGACCGGCGGACAATATGTGGTAGTGTGATGCATGTTAGTGTAAGTGTGTGTGTAAGGGAAGAGGATAGAACAAGAAAGAGGGAGGAAAGATCGCGCGCGGTCCGTGGCCCGTTTATTGGGATTATTACGGCCCTCGCCTGGTGTTGATCGGAGAAACCACGGATAACTACCGATCAGAGCAGCCGGCGCTAGAATTCTTCTCTAGACAGCGACTGAATTCGACCTAGCTGAAAAGCTAGTGTCGAAAATCCTGCCGCCGTCAGGACTCAAACCTGCCGTCAGGACTCAAACCTCCCGGTCAGAGGCTCTGCAGTGGCATCATTTGATGCACTGAACTATCGCTCCCGGTGAAGCCGGGAAGATAATCAGGCATAACCGAATCTAGTCCAGACTAATGAGATTAGTAAAATAACTAGTACGATAGTCTGTGCCATTCTATAGCACATAGTTTTTTCTAAATTTAGCAACAGGGTTTATCCACTTTTTCGTTACCAGAGCCCGGCAATAAGACTTTTTCTGGCGAAAATTCGCCGTTCCCGACGCACGATTACATAACTTTCTCTTCTTATGAAGAACTTCGTAAGGCGAGAAAGTAATAATTTATTTATAAAATATTTAAGTTGGTCCCGTGGGTACTGGTTATTTGTATTTAAATTTAATGTTGATATATTGATTATTTTACTTAAATCGGTTCATACACACGCACAGAAGGGCAACAATTGATTTGATGATACATACGTTTTACAAATCCAACATGAGATGTGGAAAATTGTTTAAAAATCCAAAATTCAAAATCACATACCGACTCTTCCAGTTTATCATAATTAATTGTATTTGTGATTAGAATTCCTTCAAATGGTTTTCAATCAAATATCTGGAATTTTCAATTATTTTCTGCGGCAACAGAGAATTGTTACGAATAATAATCTCCAAGCCAATCTCCAAACCAGCAAACCTTCACTCCGGACAGCTGAGTCCGTACCCGCCAATTACCCACCTCGGCTACCTGGGTGGAACAGAGGATTTACCCTTCCATAGTAATAAGAGTATGGGAGGTTCCAGTTCGAGCATTAGTCAGCAAAAAATTGAGAAAATATGAAAAAAAATTATTTTGGGCATCAAAAGATGGCAGGTGGGAAAGGAATAAGGCATAACCCAAAAGCTAGTTGAGACTAAAGACTTTTGAAAACTAACTACTGCGAGAAAGTCTGTGCCATTTTATAGCACCATTAGTTGAGTTATTTATTTACCATACGTTGTTACATACGATGAGTAACTTTAGTGAACAGTTTGGAGCGATTTTTGAGAATTTGTTTTTAGAAATTACATAAATTTCAGACACGAATTAAGCAAAACTAGCCGGTTTTCTCAAAAAATTATACATGACCTTTTTTTAAAGAGCTTATTATTTTCAACATACTTTATTTGAAGCAAAAATCGCTATCTCCAAATTTGTAGTTTTCAAATCTTAACTTTATGGTACTTTCCAAAAAACGGAACAATGGAAAAACGAATAATGTAGAATGAATAAAAATAGACCCAGAGTCGGAATCGAACCCGCCACTCCAGTTCTGGAACAACACTTTGATACTGAGCTATTCATTGGCTGTCACAGCTCTTCTCTTATAACAACACATTTATATTAACGAAACTTGAAAGCAATATTAAGTGTAAGAAAATGTATTATGTCAATTTATTTTCATGGACAGGAATCACGGACGTTTTTACCGTCTGTACTTCTACTGTTAGTTCTGAATGGACGATGTTTATGATTTTATACGCTCTATAAGCAAATAAATTTGATCCATACGGGGCTCCTATATTTAGTTGATGGTGTATTCAAAATTTCGAATTTTGCATGTTGGGGCTTTGTGACGTACAAAACTTTACCAAAGCATCAACAGTTGCTAAAACATTTTGTTTCTTTTGCTGTGCTAATTTTAAAACGTAATTTTAAAATACTAAAATCCTGCTTCCTATCCTTTTTCTCTAAAAAGAATGTTCTTATTTTGAAGAATTCTAGCAATGTACACGTGATCAATACTAAAGTTCATTTCAATTGTTGCAGGCGCAAGTCAATCTCGGGTAACTGGAAGACAAACATGGGATCTGCAATGTTGGAGCAGATACAAATGACAGACCGATACAAAATGTGGATAGACGAGGTATCAGATTTATTTGGAGGCCTTGAAATATGTGCTCTAGAAATTATTGTTGGAAAAGATGGGCGTGAATTCATTATCGAAGTGAACGACAGCGCTCTCACATTAATGGGAGATTCTCAAGAAGAGGATCGCCGTCATATTGCTGAACTCGTGGTACATCGAATGCAGGTAAGGAACACAGAATGCCCAAAAATAATCAGTAAACTCAATATTATAAAAACGAACATTTTTAGCTGCAAAATGCTTTTAGCATGTGTCATGGTATTAAGGATGAAAATTGCAGGGAAATATTATTTATGGTATGTGGCCATCTGAACCGTAAGACATTAGTGCATACTAAGATGTATGCAACAAATAATTCAAGCATTTCAGGAATTTTGTCAATTTATATAAATTTTGGTTTGTGTTCATCGTTCGATGTTTCGCCGCTGCATACTGTGACTATAATTTGCAACAAAAATACATTTTAAATAGATTTAATGAATAGTACACATAAAACGATTAATAATATTAAAGTCCTCTGTTGTGCGGCAAGCTGTTTCCTTCACTCCACAGTTTCACCGAAAACCCTGTTACTTTCGAAGTTTCGAGATACATACATACCTATATATATATATATATATATATATATATATATATATATATATATATATATATTGTAACGCCCCCACTTCTGGGAACGCCTTGATAGAATGCTCTTTCGAGCTTAAATATCTCGGGGGGCAGGATCTTTTGGGGTATGAGAAAGTAGCACACCCAGACACAAAATTAGATAAAACAATGATATATATTCTGAAATATGGCACAAGAGACTCTGTACACTTGACACTCAAGTTGAAAATCAAATCAAAGAATTTACAACACACAAAAAAAAATTAACTTAATGATTTGCTCGTTATGTTGAGTCTAAATACCTCCTAACACCCGTGCACGGATTTTTGCTAGGTTATTAAATTAAGTGAAATTGAACTTTCCCACACTCCTGGGATTGATTACCATTACACGCTATTTAGGATCTTATCGCTATTTTTACATTGATAATTTTCCTCGTTAATAATTTTACACACAATAAATGAGGAACTCTAATCAAATATTTGCACAATTTTTAAATCGAATGCAATTGAATTGAACTTTCCCACACTCCTGGGATTGATTACCATTACACGTTATTTAGGATCTTATCGCTCTTTTACATTGATAATTTTCCTCGTTAATAATTTTACATAAATAAATGAGGAACTCTAATCAAATATTTACACAATTTTTAAATTGAATTCAATTGAATGCATTACCGTCGTACAAGGTTAATTTACGTCGCCGTGACTAAAATATCTAAGGTGATCTTGCAAAGTTTAATGTTCTTATTCTTTACTATCACTCCCGTCCAAATTCCGGTCTCCCCACTCTGGTTTTATTCAGATGCAGATTACCTTTGCAGCTGCCCAAGGCCTCGGGTTACGCACCGCCGTCGTGTTGAGGTCGCTGCTCACCGCCGCCGCGCCGCCGCTCGCGTTTCCCAATGTCCTAGGAAGCCGTCTCCGTAGTCCGCTACCAAATTTCCGAACCAGTCTTCTATAGCTCTCGCCGCCAGATCCAGACACGCGCACGCGTATTGCACAGTCTCTCGCGTGTGTTAATCCACGTGTCGCTCCCACCAGCGCGTTGACTATCTAACACGGTTCACAGTCACGTTTACTACTCCACTCAATTTTCACTTATTTCAGCTCACGTTCTCACAGTCAACGTTCTTTTTAATTTATGCAGCCTCGTTACAATTTCAACTTGCTGCTTTTCGCCGCCTCAGTGCTATAACGCTCTCCTCCACTAATGCTCGTGGTATCATTCACGACCCCGCGTCTTGACTACCGAAGTTACCTCTCACGTCGCCGTCTGGTTGAAGAAGAGAGCAACTCTTCGCCGCTCCGCTGTATAAATGCGGCTCTGACGTCATAGTACCCCCCCATGCGTACCGCCCCTACGTCGAGAGTACCCCGCCCCGCAACCGACAGGTAGCGCCTTTTCTCTTCTCGGGCTGCTTTTCCGGTGTTCTTACGTACTTTCGGTCACCGCCGAAGTTGCGTGGGTGCTGTGTAGGTTTGTGGCCAGGCCACGAACGTCACAATATATATATAT